>VMDR010001521.1:0-123048 GCA_007922815.1 Macrotus californicus | reverse complement strand
TAGTCTTATGTGTGCAGTTCTGTTTTATATGGACAACCAAATTTTTGTATTAAGATGAGTGAATATTTGAACCACTGAAATTTAATAACAGACAATTAAAATTGGCATGAATACTGCACTGTGAGCTGCAAAGTACAGAAAAATCCTGTGGCGGGGAGAAAATTTCACCAACCGGACAAGGAAAAGGCTCATCAGTCTTTGCACCTCTGCTCCCCAGAAACTGGCAAGCATCCTCACCAGCCTGCAGATAAACTGTTTATTTCTGGCGATCCAGTATGCATATTAACTTGCTATAACTATACGCATGTGTTTGTGTGGATGTGTCCGCAAACACATATGTAGTTGTGTAACACGTATTTATGGAACACCTAGTTAGTGTCACTGGGTTTGCTAGGTGCTGATATCTGTGTATATTTCAGTCTGTTTCTGTAGATCTAGATCTATTCTCTAAGGACATCCATTTTCTTGTCATCTCTCAGTAAGTCACAGTACTCGTTTGACTGAGGTTTAAGAGGCCCAGCTCTCTATCTCTGACCTTTCTAACAGGCTCACTCGGGAGGTTCTCCTCCCAGGAGAGATTCAGCCTTCCAACCCAAATGTTCCAAGGCAGGGGCCAGACAGACTTGGACTCACACAGCCGCATGACAGGTCTTAGGTTCCTCCCACAGTGCTTCAGTGGGAGATACCCTGGAGGACACACCCCCAACTTCCCTGAAGAAAGTGGCATTTTTGTCATTGTTGGGAACGTGTTAACCCAACAGAATGTGAAATAAGTCGTAGAAGGTGTGACATATCGAGACCTTTCCATCAAACCAGAAAATAAAATCCTCATTCAGTCACATCCAGATAACTTAGACGCCCCTTTCCTGTCTCACTGCCCACTCTGACCCTGCCTGCACACTGGTTTGCATCTGGTAGTCCTGAGCCTGAGGGTGTGACGGACTCACGGCAAACAGAACATCAGACCAAGCGTGGCCTCTTCCAAACTCATACCTCGGGTCACTGGGAAGGCCAAAGGAGAAGGTGCAAAATTTCCCCCTTTCAGAGTGGATTCCCTTATGGAAACCAGGAGGAGGTACCCATTTCCTTCCATCAAGAGACGACCCTTTGTTCCCTGACTCCAAGTGGGCCCTCGAAGGACTGCCCCAGTCGCCTGCTCTTCCCTCTGGTCTTCAGCCCAAGCATTTAAGCTTCTTCTGTTGGTCACCTGTCTTCGGGATGTTGCTTTTGCTCCTGTCTCTTGTATCTTTCCTCAAGGGATCCCCCACTCTTCCAGGATCAGGACCCTAGAACTGGAGGCATGCAAATGATTTATGTGGCTCAAAGCCAGGCCATCCCTGAACTTCAAGGGTAGAGGTATCTGGTTCACGCTCCCACCCAGGAATGGGGCTCTGCTATGCTGCCAGGAGAGCTCTTGGGATTTACTTTTCAAAGCACAAGTAGACTGAGACCCAAGAAGACGTGCTAGAGGGTGAGGGTAGTTCTGTGGGTGGCAGAGAAGGGCGTGCACTGGTCTGCTGACTCCCAGAGTTGGGCTGGGCCCTGATGCCTCACCAGTGTCTTCTTCCAGACCCTTCTATAGTTTGTGTGTGTGTGTGTGTGTGTGTGTGTGTGTGTGTGTGCGCGCGCGCGTGCTTGTGCACGCATGCATGCGGGGGGGGGGGTTACATGAACTACTCTGAGGATTGCTTTTTGCTCTTAAATCTTTTTGCTTACATCTTTTGCTGTAAGATCTTTTTAAAGTTACTTCTTGTCTTGTTCTTCTCAAATTTTCTCCAAAACAGATACTTACCCCATCTTCTCCACTAGTCCAGTCACCCAAACTCTGGGCCCTCTCTCCATCTCTCCCAAATTAGACCTGGGTGGCGTTCGTTTAACATCTACTCCATGTCTGTGGTCTCTCAGCCTTTATGGCAGAGTCTTCCCCCTTTGTCTATAAAGCTTTATCTACCATAAAGAAGACTTTCCAAGGCTCTGTCCTCACTGCTCACCCCCAGGTGCTGTATCTCCCGGTGACTCGCCACCACCAGGTTTGATTCAGGGACATCACGTGCTTTTTCACAGGAGAACCGGGAGCCCAGTTTTTCACTCCGTGCACAGGGAGTAGCTGAAGAACTGGGTTCTGGTGTGTTTGCATTCTTTCCCACCTTAGCAAGAGACAACGATAAAATCAGGACTTCTTCCAGAACATGTCCTAGAATTCTGGAATACCCAAACTGCCCGAGACGCGTGTCAGCCTTGACACTGTTGACGTTTTGTACCAGGAAACTGTTGGGGGGACTGTCCTGTGCGTTCATGACAGGAGGTTTGGCAGCATCCCTGGCCTCTGCTCACTAGACACCAGTAGTACTCTTCCCTCAGCTGTCATACCCCCAAGTGTCTTCAGACATTACCAGATATCCCTGGGGCACAAAATTTCCCCTAGTTGAGGACCACTGCCCTAGGTCACACAGGTCACAAATACCTTGTTTGAGAGTTTCTTTTTCCTTCCATTTCACCCTGAGATGGCGTCTCTGCTTGTGTCAGTCGTCAGGTGACATCACACAGGTGATGTTGTGTCCACGTTTCTTCCTGTTTCAGAACTTCTCTTTCACGGCCGAGTCTCTCTTGCCACCGTTCTCCTTCCCCTCGTGCCGGGGCACGCTGGGAACAGCTGGTCACTGCCATCCTGTGATCGGTTCACTCGTATTTACAGAGCATTTCTAATTTGACCTTCAACCCTTAGTTTACTGGGTTAAAAAAAAAAAACAGCTTATTTCCATTATTTCTCATAAGCTCATGGGTCTCATTATCAAACCTTTAATCATTTCAGTAAATTTCCTCTGGTCTTCTTCTACTTTTTTGCCTTATACTCAGAGCTGTTTGTATTTATGGAAGCCTCTGGAATGTCTTTTCATCTTTAGGGTTGGAGGAGAGAGGATCAGTTCCAGAAGAGAGCTGATAGGATTTGTTCTTTATTGAGCTAAAAGAGCACAGTCTCCTCTTCTTCATTGTGTAAGTGATACAGTTGAGGCTCAGAGGGGAGAGGACTTGCCCAAAGCCACCCAGCTTGGTTAGTGACAGGGTAAGGGTGAGGCTCAAGCACTCCTGCACTTAATCTTTGGCCGCTGGTGGAGGTGGTTCCTCTTTGGTGCTCGTGCCAGAACGGCCCTACAGACGGGCGGACAGCGTCAGCTCAGAAGAGAGGGAGATGGAGAACTGGCGAGTCTGGTCCGACCAGAGCTATGGGAGGCAACCGCAAGCAGATGTGAAAACTGATGAGCCTTTTCTCTTCCTCTGAGGACAGCTCACCTGCCACAGGCTCCAGGCACCCGGCAGCCGAGTCCCACACTCAGACCAGCCAAGAAACAGGCCCCGTTCCAAGCACATGGTGTTACAAGTCCCCAGGTGACTTTAGAACCCAAGTCTGTAGGTTTCAATCCTGCAGTGGCTTTAGCAGTTTGTTTGTTTGTTTTATATAACAGTAAATTATTTAAATCATGAGACTACAGTTTCACGAACCAGGTACATATGACTTGTATGATTTTGTACATGCTCTGGTACACTACGCTTGTCCTCAAAAGGCTAGAACCAATTTTGTCTGTTGGTGTTCGCACCTGTGACATGAAGGGGCTCTGTCTGCACCGCTCGTTTCTTTCTGTCGCCATTGCTGTGGCAAAGCCCTGCCCGTGTCATTCCTGAAAAGCCTTAAATCTTCGAGATGCCGCGCAGAGGGAGTGCAGTGCAGCGGGCTGCCTGGGAACCGTGAGCCCTTTTGTAAGCTGGAAGCATTTCTCTCACTACTGTTACTTTTTTAGGAAGTTTTCAATTTAGAGCTGCCAAAGCGTCCCAGTAAGCAGTGCCTTAGTGATACCTTAGTCGTGCCGCCAGCCTTCTCTGACACCTGTTCTCAGTGCCCACGTACTGATTGGCCCGTACTTAACACAGAACAAGCAAAAAGCATTTGCGTTTTGTTTCGTAAGCCCACTTTTCTCCAGTTCTACAGGAATCTGACTGCTTGGTCTAAATCCAAAACCAACCGTGAGTCAGCTCTTTGACCAGACTCTCAAATGTATATACCAAACGAAAGGTTTTGCAACTTCATAGTTCACTATGAAAAGCAAGTTGTACTTTTAATGTTGCCTTTTAAATTCACAACCAAATACTTAGCTATTTGTGACTCTTCTGCACTCTAGCATGAAAGTGCCTTTGGTTTGAGATTCCAGCTTAGAAAAGTGCTGCCATAATAACGATAATTTGTAGAGAGACCAAAAATATTTTGAGATCACCGTAATGCCTTTGGTTCACCGGGATGAGTCGCCAACCGCAGGCCTCTGTTTGCGAGCGCACGACGTGGACCCTGCCTGCGGTGAGCCTGTCTGCCGTAGGAGAGCCCCCGCCACCACTCGCCAGGAGCACACTGCAGCCGGAGGGACCCCAGGAACTGTTGTGTTTGTGTGTGCCGACAACCCAGCGTGTCATCTCCGCTCGTCACCCAGCCCTGCACCCACACAAACAACAGACTCCCGGCTGGTGGACAGATCGGCCCTCCTCCTGATGTCCAGTCTCTGTGGAGGCTTTCTTCCCCAGTCAGATGACCGCGCGCACTTCCCTGGTTCATGCAGTGACACCGCGTTGAAAGTTGGAAGCCTCAAACTGAGATGACAGTGCAGAACCAAAATGAGTTAGGGTCATGACAATTGAAGTGTTCTCCTTAGGGCGAGATGTGCACTCTGAGTGTCTCGTGTGACTGTGCTATGAGAAGCTTCCAAAGAGCACCACTCCCAATTCGGCGTTTTCCAAGAATGTTCCAGCCCTTGAGGGGGCAGTTCTGGAAAGTCCTTGTTGGCTTTTATCAAAACCTTGTATGAATTGGGAAAGCAGATAGAGGTAAGGAAAAGCAGTGAGAAGGGCAAGAAGGCAAAACACCAGCCAAATAAGCCAAGGAAAAGAGATTTTTCTTTACCCGTATAGACTTAAAAATGATATTAGACACCTTTGAAAGTTAGCCTCTGAACTCTTAACGCATGTGTTCCGTCTGTCTCTACCTGGTGTCTTTATGAACACCCTCTCTGGGCTCTGAAATTTCAGGAGTGCTTTCTATCCACACCAAGTTGTGAGTATTTATAGGAATTTCTACAGGAAAAAAATCAAATGACAAGGAAAATCACGCCACACAAGTCATAGTTAGCTGCGTGGGTTCAGCCCCTCCCAGTCAGTGCACTTTACCACAACTTGGAAGAAATGCATCGAATACGTGTTTCCTCTTCTCTCTTCAGCTGTTGCTGTGCATCGTTTGGCAACAGTTTCCTTTCAGAAACTCGTTGCTTAGACTGTTAAGAATGAAGGTTTTGTGTTTAAAATTTATTGCATCGCAAAAGATAGTTTCACCGAAGTCATGCACCATTCAGTAAGATGAAATATTTGTATTTATTGTCCTGCTTCTTAAGCCGTAACCTGTTTTATTCTATGTGAATGTGCATTGAATCAGTCACCTGCCACACCCCATTTCAGTGTTTGGAGCAGCATCGATGTTCCCCACCTGCTCACCCGTCATTGGGGTCAGATTCCAGCAGATTCCACCTGTCCGGGTGACTCTCTCTTCTCTGGCTTCCATCATGAGATCATTTCTCCTTCCCCTTTAAGAGAAGCTGACAGAATCTAGGCGTAAATCAATTGGAAACTAATCTCTGATTTTCTTTGATTTTTTCACATCAGTCATTTTCTGTGATTAGTTTCACTGTGTAAATTAGATATTAACTGCACTTCTTTAAAAAAAATCTCCCTGTTACCTCCTTGATTCACTTCTCTAGGCCTTTGTCAGTAGGCTCATGACTGCAGATAAGGAAAAAAGTAAAAACAAAAACAGTACGTGCCTGAAAAATGACAAAAAAATTTTTGTAACATTGAAAAAAAAAACCTGAATAGCCTTTAATTCTTTAATATGCTTAAATGTTATGTAAATTGGTTTTGCCACGTGTGTTCGTTCACATTCTAAATGACTTAATGGGATTCTCACGGTCTGTGTCTTCATGTCACTTGTAGCAAATGGGCTTGTGACGTAAGCGGTTCATCTGGTCGCTGGTTCCTTTGGTGTTGTACTGCTGCTGGGAGTGGGCTGTGGAACCCGCCTTCGGTCATACGGTTCCTCTGGGGTAGATTGGAGGGATTGGGGGGTGGGGGGCAAATTCTCACACACATTTTCTTAACCTGTTTGCAGAAACTCAAAAGGCAGTACAGTATTCTTGTATTTGTTAACGTCTGTGTTTAGGTACTGGTACCTTTTTGTTTAAAAATGTTCTAAGTGTTGGCTTTAAAGTGAATTTATCTTTAGTATGATAGTTATATGAAAATTATAGGGTTTGTGTGCAGAGAATTTTTTTATAAAGTGCTTTGTAAAAAAAAAAATGTATTCTAGCTTTCGCGGTACATATGTGTGATAACTTTAATATCCATGACAGTTAAGTGCAATTATTCCATCACTCTAAAAACGCTATTTTTGTGTCAGTTCCTGCAGGTGTTTTCATGTCTTTGCAAAGTGACACATTTTGATGCCTTCTTGATAAAGTGGTAGACATTTTGTAGCTTTCTAGAAACTTTGTATTCATACGGTATCAATGAAAAATAAAGAAAATGAAAGTGTGGGTCACCTTTCTTATCTTGCAAGAGTGCGTGTTGTTGAAATCCTCGGCCTGTGCTGTGGGAGCTTGTGTGAAGGACGGAGAGGGAGGTCGCAGCCATGATTCGTCCCACAGTGTCCACCAAGCTCAGCAATGGGAACGTTAGGTGTTACTCCAGCCGGGTTTGCACCCACAGGTCAGTCAGTCTGTCTGCCCGGCTCTCTCTCCCTTCAGTGCTTCATTAAAATCGACAGGTTTTGCAGAACAGCGTGTCTGTGGATCCCAGGCCACCCTGACAAGCCACGTCCCATGTTCCATGGCACCACAGTAGGGCCTTGGAGAACCTGAAGGCACACCAGCCGAGCCACTGAGCATTTATGATTGATAGCCCAGCTTGCTGGGCATACGCCAGGAACCAGGGGTAGAGCAGACAATGGGGTACCGAGGTAAATACGGCATGGTCCCTGCCTGCACGGTGTTTACACTCTCAGGAGCGGGGTTGCGTGTTGAGCTGTCACCCCTTGCCCCTGTCCTCAGCGTCACCATGGGATTTGTGATTCAGGTGTGCAGCACACGTGTGTAACAAAACCCCGATTCACTCGGTTTTCACTGTATGCTGGGCACTGGGCCAAGTACATTGGTATGGAGTGTATACGTTGTTCCCTGTGATTCTCAGAATAGTCTCAATGGCAGTGACATTAGTGCCCCCACACAGAGCTCTGAAAGGATGAGTCGTCCAAAGTCATGACTGGTGAGTGGTGGGGCCTTAGTCACCCTGACTATTGAGCCTGGACTCCTGGCCCCTGCATTTTCTCTCATGTCAATCTGTGGATGCAGCTCAAGGCTGGGGAGAAATTTGGATTGGAGAAGGGGACAACTTTCTGAAACAGTGATGACCTTGGGCTTTTGACAATGGGACCAAATGCTCCCCGGGATCCTTCAGTTTAAACTAGACCTCAGGTCTTGCTTCTCCCCATATCTTTGAAATCTTGAGGGAAAGCCTGCCTCAAATCCCAAGAGGCACTGGTGGGAGTGGGAACAGAGAAGAAATGACATTCCGGCTCCTTTGAAAAGTCACATTTCCAGTGAGCCACTATTTGAGAGGTGTGTCGTGAGCTGCTTGGGGCAGAGGGAAGGGGCCTGGAGCATTTTGCTGAGTCCTTATTATATGGAAGGCACCTTCATACTCAGTAGTCACAATCTCCCTTAACCCACATCTGCTGAATAAAGAAATCATTTCCAAAGAACCCTGCCTTCTCGTGACATGCCAGATGTAGGACAGTACCCCCCACCCTGGAAAAAAAAGAAATCCACATGGCCAATACACCTATGAAAAGATTCTCAGCTCCATTGCTAATCAGTGAAATGTAAGTTCAGAATCAGAGTAATACTTGCCCAGCAGATTTAAAGATTTTAAATCGCACAATACGAGTGTGAGTAAAGATGTGGAGCCGTGGAGCTTTTGCACATGCTGTAAATTGGTACACCCACTTGTACAAGAATGGTACAGCCCCATTGATCCAGCCCGGCAACAGTAGAATTGAAAAATAAGTGGACTTATTTTGTAATCGACCATAATATGAGTACAAAGAACACTTGAAATATGTACCAATATTTTACAGCCTTGAGGAAGAGCCCATTGCTTGTGATTTTTTCATTTACTTTTTCTCCAACTTTATTGAAGTATAATTTATATGAAGTAAAACGCACTCATTTTAAGTACATCATTTGTTAAGACTGAGCAGTTGTCTGTATTGATAGGTGTATACCACCCCCATCACAACGCATAACATACTCATCACCCCCGAGTTTCCCATACCCCTTTGCAGTTCATCCCCTTCCAACCTCATGCAAGCTCAAATCTGCTTTCTGTGCCCGTGATATGTTGCGTTTTCTAGAACTTCACTTAAACAGAATCACACAGCATGCAGTTCCTCATGTTCGGTCCCTCTCACTTAGCGTGACATCTCTTCAGGTGGGAATAGGTCACATTCTTCCGACTCTTCGCCTGTTAGGGAATTTTAGATTGTATACATTATTAATGTTAATTGTGGAGGTTCTCAATTTTGACATTTTTCTCAACAGGTTGTTTCATTTCGCTTTTAGTGAACATTTTCCTTGATTAAACTACAAACTGTCTCAGGCGGAGGCTCCAATCTCAGGTCCTCTGGTCTTTAGCTGAGCTGTGGGGTGTCTGTTCTGGGTAACATGGTCTAGCAGTCAGCCTGAGGGATGAGCAGATAGACTTTGGGGATCCCCTCTCTGGCTGTCTCCCTTCCAGGACTCCCTCTCCGCCCTTGGCAGCTGTAGTTGCCCTGGACTCAATGTTCTATTTTCATGGACCAAAAATACGGCTTTTCCCCCAGCACCACCACGGGCTGGCACAGCACGGCCCACACTGGGCCCTGGCTGACAGCAGCAGGAACGAGGTGGGGGGGCCTCAGTTTCTATACTTTCTTCATGTCGGAGAGCAACCTCCCACCAAAATGTACCTACTTCTGTTCACCCCCCAGCGCTTCCATTTTTGTTATGTCTACTCAGTAAAATCTCATTCAGTCATTACTGTAAACAGAAGTCTGACTATGTTTTAGGGGCAAATATTAAGTTGCTCGTTTCCTTTTTGCAGGTTTTGAATTCTAGTGTGGGCTTCCCAGTTCTGCTGTGAAATCAGTATGACATCTAGTGGCTTAATAAAGTTAGGACTGGTTTGAATGAGTTACGTCTGGAGTCGGGGCTTCCTACCTGTGGAGGTGGTCAGTGGTTACGATGATTTAATATTTAATATTTTCCACTTATTGGAAAACAGTAACAACTGATATACATTAATAGGCAACAAAGAAAGAGGGAGGGAAAGGGAAGAAAAGGGAGGAGGAGCATGGAGTGAAGAGAAGGAGGCAAAATTGAGGGGAAATGAGGAGAACGGGGAAGGCAGGAGGAAGCGGGCAAAGAACATTCCAGGAATAGGGGGCAAGACAAAGCTTAGAATTGAAAAGTGACCTGACAAGAAGAGGGAGCAGCAGGAAATGTGGTTCATAAAGTGGCCTGTCCTGAGAAGGACCTTTCACGTACTGGGGCAGAATTTGGCTTTTAGCCACCAGGCAGTTGGCCATCTGAGTTCTTGCCCATTGAGGGCACACTCTGGTTCAGAGTGGGTCTCTGCCCCACCCACTCCTTGCCTTCCCCCTCCTCCGAAAGGCAGGGGAACGGACTCCTGTTGGCTGTCTTCTCCAGACTCCTCTGTCAGCTGCCTGCATCAGCTGAGTGTGGCCAATGGAGGGCACTGGAAGGGGATTGCAGGTGGGGAAAAGGGAAACACTCTTCGCACCTTGCTCCATCCCTTCCTTCTCCCCGTGAAGTGCACTGAGTTCCTGGTGAGCCGGTGACAGCAGTCCGTCCACATTGTCGTTGGGGCTGATCTCTCCTTGTGGGCTTTGAGAGTGACTTTTAGCGCACTCATTAGTTATCCGTAGGCTCTGTCCTTCAGTACAGCCTGTTCTGTAATACAATTGACATTTGAATCTCCAACTCCTAAGTCTGAATTAGTTCCCAAGGCTAGGACAAGGTATGCTTTGTAAAAAAATGTTTTTAATGTTTTCGCTCCCACCTTCCCTCTTCGAACACGTTCTACTAATTTCAGTTCCTTGGGGAGTTATTGACACTACATCATAGGTCCAGAAGCGTAATGTCAGGAGCAGGTAATGAGAAAAGGCCAGCTCCCTGGGCACGCAGCCTTACTCGCCGTAAAGGTGCCCATCGCTTGGTCTTAATGTTGCTGTTGCCACTGTCTGGAAACTTAATAAATTTTCTAACGAGGTACTCTGCTTTTTTCACCGGGCCCTTCAGATTGTGTAACCAGTCCTGGTATTAACGTCCCTCCCGGGGTGCACCTTTAGAAATGTTTGGGGGAGTCCTGAGCGCCCAAGCTCCTTGGTATTATATTAAGGCCGGCAGCGAGGCCAAAAGCGCCCGGGGAGTTCTCCAGGTGGACGGCAGAGGGCAGCAAACCACCACTAAAGGGCTTCTCGGGAGGACTAGAGGTCTGCGGACTTCGCTAAAGCTTTGTGTTGGAGGCAGGTGGGTGACGGGGGCGGTGCTGGTGGTTGTCTGCTTCTTTCAATCCTTAAGAACCAGAGACTCTGCACTCCTGAGCCCTGTCTTAGGTGAGGTGGCGTGCAGCCCTTGCTACTCCGGTGCAGCCTGTCTGTCCGTGTTGAATTAGAGCGGTTCCTTTCGACCATAACAGCACCCAGCCAGCAGCGGGGACTTGAGGGGCCGTGTGCCATTCTGCTCCTGCTAAGAACCAGACCTGTTCTAAAGGGCCTTCTGTGGGGTCCCGCAAACGGTCTTGCAAGGGTTGCCTCTAGTCCTCAGAGCGCCCAGCAAGGTCTTCACCGATGGGAACAGGGCTCAAAAATGTACTTTGATGTAACTGGTCCATGGTCACCAGCTATGAAGTGAGAAAATGTTACTTTGAACCCTGATCTACCTAGGTCCAACAAAGCATGTTCTTTTCCTAAGTTCATTCAACCTCTACAAAGGAAAAAAAAAAAGGAAAATACCATTTTTTCTTTGCTTTGTCAGCAAACAAGTTCCCTAGGACTATCCCCACCCTCTTCCAGGTCCAGGGCAACAAGAAAACTGACATTTACCCAAGGGCTCTGACCTGGGTTACATTCTCATCAAACAAACAAACAACAAAAAAGGACTTTTAAAACTTCTTTTTCCTTTTTACCATACCCAACAGCTCAGTCTTCTCTCCCTTGAAGCCTATTATTGAAAGGAGAAACGCAGCCTTGTTTCAAACCTAATGAAACAGTCTTTGGTGAGCTCTCCTACATGCCCAATCATTCTATAAGAGCGTTATAGAAATGGATTAAACTTAGAAGGTACCCAGAGGACTTTTGTAACCTCCAAGGAGAGGCCCCCCAATGACAGTGGTGTCACAGTGAGACAGAGCTGAAACTTTTCATAGTCGAAGGGAATGCTGCAGCACAGCGGCTGCAGACTCAGATGCAGGCCGGGATCGGGCAACCGTCTCCAACAAGAGAATCAGCTGTGAAAGGCAGGGCGTGTCTCACCCACCGACATTTGCCATTCAAACAATCAGCTCCGAGCTCCCTCCTGCTCTGAGTGAGCAGTGAGCTCCCGTAGCCTGTGTCTCACTGGCCCTGCCTTAGCAGCTGGAGAAAGCGGGGATGGAGAGCTCAGGGCCATAACAGTACAAGAGCAGGAGCACCATGCAGGGACCGAGCAAAGGGCTCCGCAATCACCCATCTGGATTCGAACCCTGATCCTACCACTGACGCACTGTGGGTCTTTGGGTAATTTACTCCATTTCTCTAAGCCTCAATTTCTTGATCTGTCAAGTAGTGGCGACGACATTTCCCATCACAGTGTTGTGAGAAACGAACAGGATGATTAGATGCCGAGCGTTGGCCAGACACACCGATGGGCACTCGAGTTACTCCCCTCCTCCGTGCTCAAGCTGGCGCTGGAAATCAAGTACTCTGCTCGGACCCAAGAGGCTGCTTCATTTAATGTTGAAATACCTTCTTCTGTGCCATGCTTTCTGTAAGCCCTCTCAGGTGTTTTCAGAAGAAAGGTATATATTTTAAATTAAACAACAAAAAATGAGGTAAATGCCCCTTTTTTCATCCCTATTGCCCTTTCTTCAGCCCTGTGGGTGAGGTGAGAACAGGTCCGGCCGGAGCCTGGCAGAAAGAAGACCTTCCACCCCGCCCCCCGCCCCCCACCTGTAAAGCTGCAAAGGGATTTTCTTGAGTTTCCCAGAGGTAACACCAGAGAAGTGAGTCCCTTTGCAACTCCAAAAGCAACCTCTACGAATGTGGGAAGGGGCGCCTGCTAGCTTCCCACAGGGTGGGAGCTCCCAAGGGTGGGACCCAACACAGCAAGCCTGCCAAGGACAAAGCTGGACCTTCCCATGCTGAGCTGGGCATCGGCCAAGAGGCCTTTTAGCAAAGGATTACAGGTCCAGTTTGGATCAGCTGACTCCCTGCGGGACAGGTTGCAGGTGTGGCTGGGTAAAGGTCAGGAACATTGCAGGGGCTGCTTGAAGAGGGGAAAACCCCCCGCTAGTGCCCCTTTATTTGAACAAAATTTCCCTCTCCAGGACAACCTTTTCACCTCTTTCGTTGTTACCTAACAAAGGAAAGAGAATCAAGGAGGCTGCACTATTAGACGTTCCAAACTCCTCATCCAGACTCCAGCGCTGGGATCGGCGTCATGCTGGGAGCGGAGGTGGGGGATGGGGGTGGGGGTGGGGGTCATACTTTGATGGGAGCTCAAATTTCTCCAACAGCTCTGACAGGCGGCCGGCCCAGGTCACCCACAATACTCGGAGTCTGCTGTGACCAGGGTGCCCAATACTGTCTGGATCTTCTTGGGATGCTAAGTAAGCTGCACATATTTTTAAAGATTTCAAAGGTGCTTTGTATGTTGTTTTTATGATTAAACTGGAAAGAACTATATTTTGTGGCTGTGGATACAGCTGTTGTGAAGGGGGAAGCCAGACTGATCAAAGCAGTTACCACACTGAAACTTCT
Organism: Macrotus californicus; assembly: GCA_007922815.1. Taxonomy (NCBI): domain Eukaryota; kingdom Metazoa; phylum Chordata; class Mammalia; order Chiroptera; family Phyllostomidae; genus Macrotus; species Macrotus californicus. Next base: position 109,886 of record VMDR010001521.1, on the reverse strand, counting down.
TTCTCCCAATGTGTTTGCTTTTATTGTATTTTTTCCCCATTACCACTTATCCCCCTTGTACACCCCACGCCCCCCTGCAATCACCACACTGAAACTTTAGAAGCCGCCTCCAGTCTTTCTTGGAATGAGGCTCAGTATGAAAATCAATAGATAAGTGCATGTGTAATTGAAATGTTATCACAAAAATGTAGATCAGTGTCCAGATCAGGATCTAAGACAAGAACTTTGAAAGGGGATTATGCAGAGAAAGCCAAGTTGTAGGATCCTAATGAGCTAAGGCATTATTTCTAGATTTGGAGGTGAGATATGTAAAGTACTGGGTTTGGTCTTGAATGCATTTACTCTCAAGGTATAATCTCTGAGTGCCTGTCTGTGGGTGGCCTGCAGCAGGCTGAGGAGCTTGATGAGGTCAAATCCATGATAAGGAGAGGGGATGTGAAGGGGGCTGAATTTCCCCTGAGGAGAGCCTGCTGTTCTCACCACGGGAAAAGCAGAACTTGAGAACTTGACCCTTGACTCCTCTCTTCCTGCTCTTTCTCCTTCAGCCTGTCTCTCCCCCTCCTCGCATCCCCCACAGCCCCTTTTGAAGCTCCCAGGGGTTGAGTGGCATTCTCTACAGCCTTTGCCTCCCCAGCTTTCTGCAAAGGCTTAGGCTCCGGAGCCACCTCAGGTGGAAACTCAAGTCCTTTTCTCTGCCTCTTGCCTGGCTCAGTGCACACCCTCACACATCTCTAATTTAATCAACATCTCTTCTTTCAATAAATATTTTCTGAATTCCTAAACCACGAATATCCTTTTCAACGTGGACTTGTCCACAGAAGAGCCAAACTGGAGAATACTCAGTGGTTGACCAACACAGTGAGGCCCCTCTCCTGCCCTACTGTGTGGTCTTAGCATCCTTAACACCCTCCCTGCCCAATTGTAGGACTCAGATACCTCTTAGTGCCACCCTGGGGCCTGCATGTTTTCCTAAACACAGACGAGAACTGGTATTTATTGAGCACTTACTATATGGACCAGACTGCAGGCCCCCTGGAGGGGATTGCTGTCCCCATAGTATAGGATGTCTCCCAGTGCAGGGCTTCGTGTCATGTTCTCATAGTAGAGATCTTCAGGAAATATTTGTTAAAAGAAAAAAACCATAATTGTACTAGAGCAGGGAGAGAAGGGTGCTGTCCCCCAGTGTGTGGCTCCCGGCTGCTGCAGAGGTGGCCGTCAAGGTGAAAAGGAGTAGGCCCTGCTGAGCTGGCTGGGAGGGTGTGGCATGTCAGGCCCCACCATCAGCCTTTCCGTGATGCACACCCACCTGAAGCTTGGGCTGTAGCACCTCCTCACCTCGCCCCCTATGATCCCATCCAACCTAGAAGGATGATCCAGAGAATAATTTGCATTGCAAGCTGACTCCCCTGACATAGGCTCCAGCAAGTCCTGGCAGGTGTCTGCCCGCGTGGGGTGGGGGAGCAGCCCTTACGGTGCGGCAGCTGAACACCTGCAGGCCCCAGAACTGTCCCCAGCCCTCCCTCTGCTGCAATCTCTCACTGGATCTCCCCGCTCCAGTGCAGATGCAGGGAGGGGGATCGGACATAAAATTCCAGGGGCTGGAAGTTCCTCCCACAAGGCCATTCTCCCCCCAACCCTCAATTTCCAGTGAAGCAGAAATTTTAACTCTTCTGAGCAAAATTTCAAAGCTGAGTAACTACCTATTACAGACTTAAAACTTGTTATTTGATAACAGCATTTGAATGAGGAACTTACTCCCATGGCTTTGAAAACGTATCTTTGGATAGGTAAGCAGCACGATTAGGGATGAAAAGCGCGTGCGCAGTACCTTCCGCGATGCCAGAGCCTCTTCCAAACTGGCATCCCAAGGTTGGAGAAAATAGCTTTCTTTAGAAGAATGTAGAAGGGTGACTTAAAGGGGAGAGGGAACAAAGAGCATAGCCGTGCGATAGGACCTATTTGGGGACCATCCACCCCACTTGACCACTCTGTGCTTGTTGTGCAGGGACCTGTCCTCTGATTGCCAGTTTTAGATGCAGACAAGTGTTACCCGCTGCCCCTGGATTTGCTGGGCTGTTAGAGAAGCAGGCCAAGGGATGTCAATAGAAGGAAAAGACTCCCCCAACACCCTGAGTGCTCTTCAGAAGACCACCTTCCCACAGTAATGCCCAACAGCCCCCACTCACTCCCCTAGTGGGGAGCTTGGGTACAGAAACCACCAGGAACAAACGGGTAGCCTTTGATGATGCTCATGGCACTCTGGGATGGACACTTCCAAGAACCCTGCAGTCCTGCTTCCAGAACGCTGCAGTCCTGCATCCCAGATGGGAACTGCAAAGCCAGTCTCCCTGAAGCCAAAGACTAAAGCCAGAGACCTGGGGGGATTATTGTGTACCTGGGACCCCAGCAGGCTCTGAGCTCAGCTCAGAGCAGGAGGTGATAAGGTATAGATCAGCAGGCTCTCCAAGCTGGCTGTCCAGGAGAATCACGTGGGGAGTTTTTAAAAATGTTGATGCCCAGCCCACCCTTCCAACTGCCCATTCCCAAGACGTCAGAATCTCTGCATGGAGGACCAAAGCATCAGTCATATTTCAGGCTTTACAGGTGATTCTAACATGCAGCCAAATTTGAGAACTAGTGATGTTAAATGGTTGAGGTGATTCTGAGACTCCAGGTCCCAATGGGGAGACAGAGGTTTATCAGCTTCTGGTTGGAAAAGAAAATGATCAGGCAGAGAAGACTTAGAATCCTCCTTCCTTTTCTATGAAAATTTGATGTCCTTTGGGATAGAAATATTTCTACTTCTTCCTTTAGAAGGAGGACTCTACAGCTTAGTTAGCTTAACTGTTTTATTTGTAAACTTGACTTTGGAGTGGTTATAAAACCTTTAAAAAACTTTTTTTGGAAATAATTTCAAACAGAGAAATTTGAAGAATAATAAGTGCAACCCTTATATACTCTTTATCCAGAAGCACTAATTCTTAATATTTGGCCATGTTTGCTGATATATATGCACACATATATATTGGGTTGGCCAAAAAGTTTGGGTTTTTTTCCCGTAGGATGGCTCTGGGAGCACTTAGTTGTCTTAACTTCATTCGAAACAATTTGGTTAGATTGTATTGTGACAGCTGTCATATCAGCATACATTAAAAAGAACTTATCACAATTGGTGAATTTTTTGTGTAGCCATTTTAATACCGAAGATGGAAGAAAATAAGTGACATTTTGGCATATTATGCTTTCTTATTTTAAGAAAGGTAAAAACACAACTGAAACACAAAACAAGATTTGTGCAGTGTATGGAGAAGGTGCTGTGACTGATCGAACGTGTCAAAAGCGGTTTGCGAAGTTTTGTGCTGGAGATTTCTTGCTGGACGATGCTCCACAGTCGGGTAGACAAGTTGATAGCAATCAAATTGAGACATTGAGAACAATCAACCTTATACCCCGTGGGAGATAGTCAACATGCCAAAATATCAATCAAGTTATTGGTGAAAATGAAACATGTGTCTTTTATGGAAAAAAATGAAATGGGCTTTATGGCCAACCCAATGCTTAACTACACATATATACACATATACACATACATCTCTATACACACATACACATGTCAATCACTCTGTATATGTGCACACATATGTACACATGTGCAATATATAGACATATGTGTGTTATACTCTTTTTTTCTCAACCACTTGAGGGTCAGTTGCATGCAGCGTGCCTCTTTCCTGTGTATAAGTGTCCCTTTGTCCTTAATACTCCACTATTTCCCAAGAACAAAGACATTATCTTATATAAACACAGTGCAGTTACAAAATTCAGGAAATCTGACATCACTATAATACTATTATCTAATCTACAGTCTATATTCCAATATTTCAATTGTTTCAGTAATGTCTTTTGTAGATTATTTTTCCTCAATTCAGGGTCCAATCTGGAATCACACATTGCATTTGTTTACAGCTTGAACTTCCTGGGAGGGAAGAGAGATTTAGATCGAAATTTTTTTACTATATATCAATTAACATAAGGAATATTGTCATCTGACTTTTAAGCATAATATTTTTTATTCTCAAAATTTAGAAGGCAACATTTTTTTTTATTAAAAATGTCTTCAAAAGTTAAAAATGAAAAATTTTCCCATGATTTTTCAAACCTTTAGATCTCAAAGAACTCACAACATATTCCCACATTGAGCCTTTTCTCTCATAGCCTGGAAACAGCACCATTGTTTAAGCAAATCTCCCACAGTAACTGTGACACAGGAAAATTGTCCCGGGCAGTGTCTCTTTAGGAGGTGTCCCAGAAAGACTTGTTCAGGGAGTGAATGAATGACCTCTTGCTTGGATTATCGCAATAGGCTCCTGGCTGGTTTCTCACTTACCTTTCCCCGTCTTTGTTTTTTGTTTCTTAATCCAGTAAACAGAATAATTATTTTAAAAACTTAAGTCAGAGTGTGTCCCTGTTCATACTCTCAACAACCTCTTTGGTTGACTTCCTACATCATTCAGAGTTAGCATCTTCAAAATGACCGACAAGGCCCTGTGTGTCTATCCTCCAGGAACCCCAGGCCCATCTGCACCCCTCTCTAATATCACCTCTTACCAACCCTCCACCCTTATTTCCTCTACTCCAGCCACACCAGCATCCTTATGGTTTCTTGAAGGCCTAATGCATGCTCCTGCTTCAGGGCCTTTGCATTTGCTCATAATTCTGTTCTTTTCCATCCATTCACTTAGCCTGCCCTTCACGTTTTTCAGGTCTTTATTCAAATATTAATTTCCTCACACCGAATCCTGCTCTACTCTCCAGAAGGTTCCTTCTTGTGCATTTGTCCTCTTGCTCCACAGGGGGCACCTTTGAGGGCAGCTAACCTAGTTCTCAGCCCACTTACAGTTTGTGAAAAGTTGGTGACCCAAATTTCTGCTTTCTCTCTTCAATTTCTGTTTGAAAACAAGCCAATACTTTTGGAACTTACCTCTTTATTGAAATTTCTTGTCAAATACAGTCAGTGACAATACAAATTTAACATCCTGTTATCCAAACTCTTCCCCAAGACCAGAGGTTGGCAAATAACAGCCGGCAGGCCAAATCCACCGTTGCCTGTTTTGTAAATAAAGTTTTATTGGAACATAGCTATGCTCATTGGTTTACATGTTGTCTACGGCTGTCTTCATGCTACAATGGCAGAGTTGAGAAGTTGCAAAAGAAACCATATTGCCCATAAAGCTGAAAAGCTCACTATTTAGCTCTTTACAGAAAAGCTTACTGACCCCTGCCTTTAGCCCTAAAATTTCAGGTGGCTCATGGTCTGCTCTCCAAGTTAGTGCGGGCCCAGTTTTACTCAGCTTTTTCCATTGTAGATCACAGATTGCCATCTTTGGAGCCCAACTGCTAAGCTCATGCCACATAGCTCCAATTTCCTTGTTATGGTGATATCCCACTCCTGGTACTAGTCAGGATGATTAACAGCAGCTGACACAATCAAAATCTCTGGAGTTTAAGCAGACCAAAGTTTGTGTCTTGCTCATTTAAAATTGGAAGTCGGGTGGCAACATCCCTCCACCTTGTATCTGTACCGTCACGGTGTGACCTCTAAAGTCACTCAGCATGTTCAGAGAGGTGGAGGACGCACACTTTTCTCAGCTGACTTTTCTCTCATTGCCAGACTAGATATAAGGCCCCAATCTAAGTATAAGGGGGGCTGGGATATTTAGAGGACCATTTGAATGTTTGATGAGGTCTAATAAGTTTCTGCAACTTTTATCCTTGATCTCTAAGCAAGATTGAATCTAAACTCAACCCCATAGGACACTGTTGGAGGATCTGCTAGAATGGGATTCCACACCCTGTTCCACAGGTCCTGGGGGTCTTTCTTTGCATCTCTGAAAAGCAGAGTTATTTTTATCTTGAGGACACTCCTGATGCATCAGAATAAATAATTTGATAAGAGGAAAGGGGAGTGTGTGAAGAAAGTGGGGAGGTGGAGAAAAGACATGGGAAAGAAAGAGTTGAAGTCAAAGAGGAGCAGACAGAATGCTGAAAGGTCGGGCAGCCCGTGAACTGCAGCACTTAGAGCTCAGGCACCACTGAAATCCAAGCTGTTGTTAGGACGACAAAGCTATTCACTTACTTCGATGTTATTATTCAGTATACTGAATCAAGCATTTTATGACTTGAAGTAACTTCAAAAATAAACTTTCGTGTCCCAAAGTCATTGAAGAAGGGTCCAGAGTTCATTTCTGCTTAATAGATCAAGGTAGAGAATCACGTTTTTCATCAAAAGGAAATGTTTAGAGAGCTTTGTGAGAGGGCTGGGTCTCTGGCCCGAGAGACAGGGATGTGGGTTCTGTTCCCAGTTCTCTCCTCTGACCCTGTTCATGACCCTAAGAAGTCCCACCACCTCCTTGGAACCTCAGTTTCTCCCTTTGAAACAACCACAGCTTTGCCTCCTTGGGCAGGCTGGATGACGAATAATGACACAGTGTTAGCAAAGTTACTTTGAGGTCTTTGGATTAAAGACAGCCTATAAACTCCGCTGAAGATTTACTGTCTTATTAAAAAAATAGCAGCATATAGTACTCCACTAATAAACATTGACAAAACGAATGTTCTCCACTCATCCTGGAACAGACAAGCTATTCATCTATTGCAAGTATGATGTGAGAGGGTGTTTTCCAAGGTCATAAAATTTTATATTCACATTGCCCAGAAACATATTTTGGATCTACATCTGTATTGTCACCTGGAATTACCACTAATAGAATTGGCCATCTAGATTTATAATACTCTAATAACTAAAAATGAACAAAACAGGCATGTCACCCAACTTGGTCCCTTGATTTAGGAATGAAAAGAATAACAAGGATTGCTACCAAAAAAGATAAAACCAAGATTCTGGTAAAATAAGAAAAAGCTGTAAGAGAAATGTGGACATTGTGTGAGAATCACCTTTGCTGAATACCCTGGCGAATCAGACAGGAAGTCGGGTGGGCAACAATGTTGGTCACATAGGAAGGTTATGGAGAGATTTCAGAGCTGCTATTCTCTTCTATTATCTAGGTGTCTCATCAACTCAGCCAATCTACAGAGGTTCAAGCACACCCCGTCCTTTTACCTGGGCATTGTAAGTGATTTCTCTGGTTATGTGGAAAGAGTTAAGGAAGCTGAGTCCAGTAGACTAACTGCTCTGTCACTAACTGTGCAACTTGAAGCAAACTATTTTCAGGGCTTCAAATAGCTAGTCCATAAAATGAGGGTATTGGACTGATAATAGAACAGCAATTACTGAGCACATACTAAGTACCAGGCCCTTTGCTATGCACTATATACATGCCTTATCTTATTTCATCCTCTGAAGTAGATGCTATTACCTTCATTTAACTGCTAAAAATATAGCTCAAAGAGGATAAAAAGTATTTTATGCACAGAATGTATTTGATGAATATTTACTAAGCATCTACTATATATCAGTTGTCAAGGGTCAGGAAAGACACTTCGTCCTCATTCTTGATGAACGCACAGTCTGCAAGAGCTTCACAAGGTAGGAGTCTATCTTAGTCAGTCCAGGTTGCTGTGTAGCAAAATATCATAGACTGCATGGCTTACACAACAGATACTTATTTCTTACTGCTCTGGAGGCCAGAAGTCCAAGATCAGGGCACCCACACGATCTGTTTCTGGTGAGAGCCCTCTTCCAGGTTGCAAACTTCTGATTTCTCACTGTCTTCACATGGCAGAAGGCAGAGGAAGCAAGCCCTCTACTGACTCTTTATAGGAGCACTAATCCCTTTCTTGGGGGCTCTACCCACGAGAGCTCTACTGTCATAACCTTATCTAATCCTGATTACCTCTCAGGTACCTTCCTGTTGTGGGGTAGGGCTTCAACATATGAATTTGGGAGTGGGGAACACAAACATTCAACCCGTAACAGAGTAATATCTAGAAGATGGAAGACTGAGGATTTGAGCCTAGGTCTGTCTAAGATCTTGGTCTCTTCCACGTACTGGACCAGTGTGCAAACGTGCTGGTATTTCTCCCATCTTAACAAACAAATGCCTTCTCTTGCCTTCTCCCACTTCACCCAGCTACTGCCCCATCTCTCTGCTTCTCCTTACAGCCCTTTTATGAGTTGTCTGCACTTGTCGCCTCCAATGCCATGCCTCCTATTCTCTCTTAAACTCACCCCATCTGGGCTTCTGCCCCCATCCAGCCACTGAAGTCTCATCATGGTCGTCAGGGAGCCCCCGTGCTCCATCCAGTGGCCAGTCCTCACACCTCATCTTACTGGACCTAGCCACAGCATTTGACAGTTGAGCCCTCACTCCTCCTTAATTTGCCTCTTTCCCTTGGCCTCCAGGACTCTCCTTTCTCTTGGGTTTCCCTCTATCTCCTTGTTTGCTCTTTATCAGGCTGAGTCACTACTGTCTTCTCCTCTCCCAAGATTGCTTGTAATATTTCAGGGCTCAGACCGTGGACTTCCCTTTTCTGTCTGCGCTTACTCTTTTTGTGGTAATACCCAGTGTCAAGGGTTTTCATACCCTCTTTCATGCATATGACTCCCCAACTTACTTCTTCAGTCTAAACCTCTCCTGCACTTTTCAAACTAGAGAAATAAACTGCCACTTGGATCTCTACTTGGATATCTAATGGAGCCCCCAGCTCAGCTTGTTCAAACACCCACCCCTGGTCTTTCCACTGAAACCTGTTCCACTTGTAGCCTTCTCCTTCTTAGATGGTTATAATTTTATCCTTCCCATTTCTGAAGCCAAAAAACCTTGACTCATTCTTTATTCCACTCTTGCTTGAATACCCCACATCTAATCCATTAGGAAACTCATTTGGCTTTACCTTCAAAATGTATCTAGAAAGGGACTGATTTTCACCACTCCAACTGCCACTACGCTGGTCCAAGCCGTCATTAAATTAACGTGGGCATCTACTCGGTGCTGGCCCTTGTGTCAGTGCCAGGACTGTAGGTAAACAGGACACAGTCCCGGCCCAGAGAAAGCACAGAGTCTAGTGGGGAAGACAGGTACAGAACTAGGTCATTGTAATCCACTGTGGTAAGTGCTATGACAGAGACACAGAAGTTTGGAGGGTGGGGTCACCATCTTTGCATCATCTTCCAGCTCAGACGTTAAAGCTGCTCATTTTAGCCTCTTAAACTAAGCTGGCCCACCATGTTCTAGCCATCCTAAGGTCAATTAAAACAAGTCTCAGTTTCCATTCATTTCTTCAAGGCCCATTTGTTCATAATACTCAACACCTGTCTTTTCATCTTTTATCTTTGCCTCCTACTCTGTGTCACACTCTCACCCATGCGCTTAAAGGTATAACTTAGAATTTTCCAGCTTTGACATTCAGTGTGTTTCCCAGGATGCGGCCTACACTGACTCTCTTTCTCCTGGCAACTTTGGCTAATGGCTTACTGAGCCAGCTCTTGCCTGAGGGACTCAACCCTAGTGGCCTGGCTGATGCTGCGTCCACAGAATGTGGCAGTGCTATTTGCCCTGCAAATCCCAAATACCCATTGAACTGGTGCTTAATGAAAAACAACTGGCCTTGGCACCCTGCATAGGAGAAATGTCTGTTTATCCATCCTTTCCCTTTGCTTTCACTGCCCTGCCTTAATCCAGGCTCGTTGGCTTCTCTGCTCTCCTCTCTTCTCTCCTAGCCAGTCTTGTAGCTGACCCCCATTTAGGTAGTCCCAAAGCCCTGCCTTGGCCACATCATCCCAGCTGAAAGCATTCAAAGGCTCTATTTCCTACTCAGTATAACCCAAATCCATTAGCACTCAAGGCCTTCCATACTGGGCCTCGGCGTTCTCGCTTCTTGTCTTCCAGCCACACGCCACAAAACCATGGTCTGTCTACTCACAGAGACCGTAACAGGTATGTGCGTTATCACCTCCATGCCTCTTCTCACGCTCTCTGCTTTGGCAAGAATGTTTCTGTCCTGCTTCGCTAGGACAGGGTCTTCAAGGCCTCAGCGGGGTCCCTCCCCTCCCAGCTGCCCGTGGTCCCTCTGCATTTACAGTCCCCTGGCCTGTGTCACCAGCAACCACTCCTATCCTTACTTCCTTGTAACATCTCTTGCAATGTGGTTTTTATTATTTTCTTTTTCTACTCTTGTTTTGTGTTGGGCCTTTTGTTGGTTCCGTCTTCTCTCTTTAGCTACGCCGTGCACCCCCAGCAGGGCAGAGTTGGGGAGCCAGACTGCGGAGTCTGACAGATGTGGATTTATGCTAGTTAGGTCATTGACGAGGTACGTGACTGTAAGCAAGCCACTTAAGATTGGTGCGAGAATGAAACAGGGCAACACGTGTGACACTGTTTAAGGTGCATGGCTCATAGCATTTTCTTCCTCTTTGGGTCCCACGTGGACCTTATACAAAGCATGTTTTGAAAATCCATTGATTTGATTTTAAAACCACTTCGATTGTGAGTTATGAACAATTAGAGAACAGTCGTAGGATAAATTTAGACACCTATTTTTGCAGTACACTTCTGCAGAAGAACAAGAGAGAAAAAAGGAAATGCTCAGGGTCCAAACATGGAGTAGAAGCTGAAAAAGGGGGTTTTAAGTAGTGTGATATTTTGGCTGTCCTTGGGATGGAGTTGTCACGTTTGAGGTTCATTGTTCATCAGGGATAGGAACAAGGCCTTACACCAAGGGTGTCAGAAGAGATACGGAAGAAGGAGGAGAAACAAATTTTATTTTCCCCAAGGCACAAGTCCAGCTGTCTGGAAAGCTTGTAGACAGATAGGTACAATTTACATCAGGTACTCTTCCATCTCCCTGAGGCTCCTGGAGCTCTCCCCCGCTGGTCCTGAACCCAGAACTGCATGGACTCATCAAGGCTGTTCTACTCCCAAATGCCCCCTGCCCTTTATGCCCATCTCCTCAGTGCTGGCGACCTGAGTGCCCTGTCCTTGGGAAAGCATGCAGACTGGGATCAAGGGGCACTGGGGGCAGCCATTAATACCCCCAGAGATGCTGCAGCTCTAAGGGATGCTTGTTTCCCCAAGTGAGTCAGGAAGTGTATGACAAAGTGAAAGGAATGCATTCCAGCTGTGTGGCCTGGATGGAGCTGGAGCTGAACACTTTTGCCTAGGCCCGCTTTCCCGAGAGCTCACCTTTGGGGTCGTCTTTGTCCTTCCACACACTCACTCAACACACGTTTACTGAACGTCTGCCTCTGTCCACAGCCTGAGAAGCAGTGAAGGATAAGACCGAAAACGGCCATGTTCTCAAGTTTTCATTTTAGAAGAGGAGACAGATAATAATAAAAACAAATACATGGACAAAATAAATGAAGAAGATGACCAATGCTATTTAAGAAACCAAAGAGGGAAAAGTGAGAGTCACCAGCCCTTCCCCCCATGGTTTACATCTTCCATACCACCTGTGTTGGACCCAAAGTTGTTGTGTGTGTGTGTGTGTGTGTGTGTTAAGTTACAGTTTCTCTTGACCTGCCTGTCTTGGTAGCTGGGTCCTACAGGCCAGTGGGAGGGGAAGAGAAGATACAGAAGTGTCAAGGTATTTGTAGAAATGTCTACCAGCAATGATCATTGCTGTCACTCTGAGTCCTTTATGGTTCACTCACACACACTAAGGAAAGTTCTTTCTCAAATAAAAAAAAAAAGGAAAGAAGAAAAGAAAAGAGAAAAGAAAAAGATCTTTCCTTCATGAGTTTTAGTGTTGTGCTTATCAACAGACTCCTTCTACCCCACTGTTAATTTCAACATAGAAAGTTTTCCCGCATGTAACCTTTCTTCTAAACAAAGGCAGTGCTGGAGTGGTGCTCAAGGCAATGGTTAAGCCGTCACGGACAAAATGCGCCCGCACTCATTTCTGCTCGTGGCCTGGGCTTCTTCCTGGAGACTGTTGACAAAGGAACTTGAGAAGGCAAAAACCCTTTAAATAACAAGAGGACGCTCCCAAGTGTGGGAACAACATTCTGCCGGTGATGGATGAGTGGATCCCTCCCCCTAAGTCCTCAGAGAGAGCTCAATCTGCCCACAGAGCTCGAGCTGCTAAAAGAGACCTGAGGGGGCGTCCAGCCTACCTCTTCCTGTGGGCAACTGTTCTCCTGGAGACGCTACAGCATGATCGTGGAGCCCCTTATCCTCTCTGGGTGCCTGGCAACCCTCGGGGTGCTGAAGCCTCAATTGAACCAAGAGCTCTTGTTGCAGCTGCTTCCCTCTTATCCTTATCTCAACAGTCCACGGATCTCAGCTTCGTGGAGGAAAAAGTCTTTTATACTTGAAAACTCATAGTGAGGAGAGCTTCAACTTTCTTCCTATGCAGAGAGGGAGAGAGAGAGAGAGAGAGAGGGAGAGAGAGGGAGAGAGAGAGGCCTTATTCTCTAAAGATTTTCCTTACAGATTTTTTTGACATATTAATTCCCAGTCTTGTCTTATATTTTGAGAATAAGAGGCAAATCAATGTCCCTTGTGCCAGGACTCTCTCTCTCTCTCTCTCTCTGTCTCTCTCTCTCTCACCTCCTCCTGACACATACACACTCTGTTGAACACACAGGGATTTTTTTTTGCCAAGTCTATTCTATATATTGTCCCCTCCTTGTACCCCCATATCCCTGCCCAGCTCCGGGCTCTCACTGACTCCCATCAGGACTATAGCAATGAGCCTCCTAATAAGTGTCCATCTACATGGTCTCACATCATATTGTGGAGAAGGTGAAATGTGGCCCAAATATCAGGTTTCAGTGACTTCTACTTTTTCTTAAATGTAGTATCATAAAAGGGATTTAGGGTGTGTAGTAAAAAAATTTCAGTAGCAAGGAACCAAAATTCAAGAATAAAGGAAAACATATAAGCCATAAGATCTGATTTGATCAAAATCCTGCAGCCATCTCCTGCAACAATCAATGAATGCTGTCAGAAACCATTCCAATTCAAATGGGCGTATATGGAAAACCACATATTAATTAAACACTGAAAGGACAGAAAATAGGAATCACTTGCATTTCCTTTTACACTCTATTTTACAAGGGAGAAGAACAGCTCTAGACCTTCTGGCACAACCATCACACATTTACGGCATCACCCTATGTAGGGCAACTGTATAGGAATAAATGGTCGTAATGAGTCAAACATGAATTTTTTTTATGTTAACTGCAAATCTTTGTATGTGTTTTTTTTTGAGTTTTTTATTTCATTTTATTTTTTAACATTTTTTATTGTTGTTCAAGTACAGTTTTCTGCCTTTTCCCCCCACCCCTCCTCACCACCTCAGCCCTCCCCACCTCCCTCCCCTGTTTCTACACCCCTTGTTATTGTCCATGTGTCCTTTATAATTGTTCCTGCAAACCCTTCACCCTTTTCCCCTATAATCCCCTCCCCTGTCCCTTCTGGTCACTGTCAGCCTGTTCTTGGTTTCAGTGTCTTTGGTTATATTTTGCTTGCTTGTTTGTTTTGTTGATTAGTTTCCTGTTAAAGGTGAGATCGTATGGTATTTGTCCCTCACTGCCTGGCTTATTTCACTTAGCATAATGCTCTCCAGTCCCATCCATGCTGTTGCAAAGGGTAGGAGCTCTTTCTTTCTTTCTGCTGCATAGAATTCCATTGTGTAAATGTACCATCGTTTTTTGATCCATCTATTTACTGATGGGCACTTAGGTTGCTTCCAGAACTTGGCTATTGTAAATTGTGCTGCTATGAACATTGGGATGCATAGGTTCTTTTGGATTGGTGTTTCAGGGTTCTTAGGATATAATCCCAGCAGTGGAATTGCTGGGTCAAAAGGCAGTTCCATTTTTAGTTTTCTGAGGAAATTCCATACTGTTTTCCATAGTGGCTGCAACATGTACCATGCTCATGGATCAGAAGAATTAACATCACCAAAATGTCCATACTACCCAAAGCAATTTATAGATTCAGTGCGATACCTATTAAAGTACCAATGGCACATTTCACAGATATAGAACAAACACTTCAAAAATTTATATGGAACCATAAATGATGCTGAATAGCTGCAGCAATTTTGAGAGAGAAGAGCAAAGTAGGAGAGATCACAATACCTGATATCAAACTGTACTATAAGGCCACTGTAATCAAAACAGCCTGGTTCTGGCATAAGAACAGATACAGAGACCAATGGAACAAAACAGAGAGCCCAGAAATAAACCCAAGTCTCTATGGTCAATTAATATTTGACAAAGGGGGCAGCAGCATAAAATGGAGTAAAAATAGCCTCTCCAACAAATGGTGTTGGGAGAGCTGGACAGCTACTTGAAACTCAAAAATGAAACTCAACCACCAACTTACACCATACACAAAAATAAATTCACAGTAGATAAAAGATTTAAATATAAGTTGTGACATCATTAAAGTCTTAGAGGAGAACATAGGCAGGAAAATCTCAGATATTCCACATAACAGTATTTTCACTGATATATCCCCTAGAGCAAGGGACATAAAGGAAAGAATAAACAAATGGGATCTCATCAAAATAAAAAGCTTCTGCACAGCCAAAGAAAACAGCATTGAAATGAAAAGAGAACCAATCGTATGGAAAAACATATTTGTCAATGATACCTCAGACAAGGGTTTGATCTCCAAAATATATAAAGAACTCATATGACTCCACTCTAAGAACACAAGCAACCCAATTAAAAAATGGGCAAAGGACTTGAACAGACACTTCTCCAAGTAGGACATACAGAGGGTCCAGAGATATATGAAAAGATGCTCATTATTGCTAGCTATCAGAGAGGTGCAAATTAAAACCACAATGAGATACCACTTCACACCAGTGAGAATAGTCGTCATAAACAAAGCAACAAACAACAAGTGTCGGAGAGGATGTGGAGAAAAGGGAAACCTATGCACTGTCGGTGGGATTGCAAACGTGAATTTTCAAACAGATGGGATCATTTTGCAATTTTAGATCTATAAGCGCTATTAATTTGATTTCACTTGGTTCTCATCCCTGTTGTGGCAGGAATCAGTAGTTCTTTCTTTTTTATTGCTCTGTGGTGCTCTCTTACATGGAAGTACCCCTGTTGGTTTACCCACTCATCCATTGAAGGACACTTGGGCAGTTTTCAGTTTTTAGTGATTGTCAGTAAAGCCATTGTACACATTTATGTGCAGGTTTTGTGTGAGCATTACTTTTCATTGATCTTGGGTAAATATCTATGAGTGAGTTTGCTGTAGGAGAGTTCCAGTTTCTCCACACTTTTCCAAGCACATGGTATTGCCAGACTTGAAAACATGTTTTAAGAAATTTTAGTCATTTTAATGGGTGTGATTGGGTATTGATTTGTGATTTTAATTTGTATTTCCCTGATGACTAATGTTACTGAGCATTTTTATATGCTTATTTGTTTGCCATCCATATTTGTTCTTTTGTGAAGGTCTTCAAATCTTTGCTATTTTAAAAATCTGAGTTGTTCATTTTACTTATGTCATTAAAAAAAATCTGTCCTCACTGTTATGGTCAATTTTTGTTCTTGATCAGCAGCTCCTTCTTACTTACAGGGTAGAGTCCAAACATCTTAACGACAACACCCTCATCATCAGCCCCTGACAGCCTGACCACCCACTTTTTTCTGCTCATTTTTTCACAGCTGAACCATGTGATTCAAAGGCTCTCCAGGGTCACGTTGTACTCTCTACTTTTGCACATCTGTGTCCTTTGCCTTTCTTTCCAGGAGAATTCCTCCTCATCTCCTAAGGCCCAGATTAGACACTTTGGAATTCTGAGAAAGACATTTGGTTTCTGAGCTTGTGTTGCAGCTGAGTATTATATTACTTGCCTATTTCTCCATGACAAATTGCCTAAAAACTTGGTAGCTTATGACAACGAACACTTACTTGCTCACAGTTTCTGTGGGTCAGGACTTTGGGAGTTCCAGTTGGGTGGTTCTGGCTTATAGTATCTCATGAGGTTGCAGGCAAGAATGTCATTAGTGACTGTAGTCATCTGGAGGCTTGGTGAGGGCTGGAAGGCCCCCTTGCAAGCTCACTCAAGTGGCTTAGCAGGAGCTGATGGCTGGAAGCCCCAGTTTCTCAGCACCTGGGCTTTTCCTATGACATGGCAGCTACTCTCCCTAGAGCAAGTGATCCGAGAGGCAGAAACCACAGGGTCTTTAGTGACCTACACTTGGAGGTGCCATACCATCACTGCTGCCATATTCTATTGGTCACACAAACAGTGGGAAAGAAGACCACACGGGGCATAAATACCAGAAAATCAGGATCACTGAGGGCCTTGTGGAAGCTGGCTAACACAAGAAGTAATTAAGAGCATAGATTCAAAATGCACAAGACCCAGGTTCAAATCCTGGCTCCACCATGTATAGCTGTGCTATACATTAGATAAATGAGTTATCTAACTTCTCTGAGCTCTGCTTTCCACATCTGTAAAATACGTGGGTTGTTTGTGAGCCTAATAAAGATGATTTACAAAAAGCCCCTGGCTGGTAGTAAACAATAATAAATGTCAGCTATTATTAAGGTGATCTCACTTCACGGTGTCCTTAAGCCAATGGCCTCAAGAGAGGTCCTACAGAGCCTTCCTGTGCTCTTGCCCAGCTTTTCTACCTGGGTGCTCACTCGCAGAGACTGGCATGTTTAGACCTTCCCGTGTGGGCCTCTGTCTTTATCTCCTTGCTCCACCATTTTACTTTGAATGGTCAGTCTCAGGCTTCTCCAATGGTACTCAGCTATAATTCCATTCCCTCACATCCCAAAGGTGTGAGCTAAATAATATGTGCATCCTTTGATTAAAACTCCAAGTTTGGCTTATTAACTCCATCCCATGTGTGGCCACCTGCTCCAGACCTCTAGGCCTCTCCCCCATTAACATTTTTTCCATGTCACATCTACTAATTTATCAGCCTTGAGTGATTGCTCATTGCCAGGTCCAGGCTTGGTACCTGGGAAGCCAAGATCAAGAAGACGGGGAGAATCTGCCCTTTGAAACCTCAGTGTTATCTCATATCATCATTATCCTATTTTCTTTGGATATATTTTCTCCCCTTCCTTGCTTAAAACATAGTTTTATCATTAAAAACCACCAATTATTAAGCATTCTCTTCGTGCCAGACTCTATGTTCATGTCATTCCTCCAACAATCTATGACCACAGAAAGAAAAAATTAAGATGCTAATTGGGATCATAAACCTTTCAGTTCCTTGCTTGAGACTTCAAGGTTACAAGTGATTCCTTTTAGATTTCTTTTGCCTTATTCTTTCTAAAAGTTGGTTATTCCCTCCCCGGCCCCCGCTCCCTCAACACAGCCCCACTCATTGCCCTTTTCACCCTACTCTGGGCCCTGGGAGCCCAACCCCTCTGGAAAGCATCACTGCAGCCCCTTGCCTTCTGGTTCCCTTTGGACAAAGGGGGGCCCAGTTTAGAGATCAAAGGGTAGCAGGAGACCAGATTGGAGTATTTCTTTCCTGATGCCTCTCTGCTTCTGTGCTGTGCCTCCAGCAATACTGTGAATGCACCACAGTGATGGAGGGAATGATTGGCAGGCATCTCTATTGATCTAAAGGAGGCCTCAGCCTTCCCAACACTAGATCCAGGTGGTCACTATCATCTGGAGCTGGCAAAAAATGGGCAAAGCCTACTGTACAGTACAAGCAGTGGAAGGAAATGTCTTTAGAATTGCACACACACCTAGGTTTGATTCTCCACCTTAGAACTCGCCCAATCTCAATTTCTTTATTTTTGGAGCATTGGGTGGTTGTGAGAATACTTGTAAAGCATCTCTGCCTGTCCAAAAGCACAATAAATGTAGATTCTGCTCTCTTTTCTCTCCACTGTGGGACATTTTCTTGAAGATTCAATGAGCATTTTTTTAAAAGTAATTTTAGAGTTAGGATAGATAACAGAGTCTCAAGGAAAGATAAGATCAATGTCTGGGTGAAAAAGATGGTATGTGAGTATAACAATGAATTGGAATTTTCCATTTCCAGGGAAAGAGCCCACACAATCTGGAAATTCTAGCTGTAGAGGTGGCCCAGAAGGTAAGAAGACAGAAAAATGAGCCTGTGATTTCTAAAGGTAAGAAATGGTAATAAAGAATTATCAAGAAATGAAAGTACATGACAAGTTTAAGAGAAAATGGCAAAGTAGCATCCTAAATTGCTGGTTGAGTAGTTACAAATTAAATAAAATTCTTAAATGGGGTCCCCACACCTTTCTCCAACTATTTGATTTTTTCTATTTTCTAGTGAATCAACAGGGCCCACAATACACAGCGTGGCCATAAAGCAATGTGATCGCTTGCCAGAAGGCAAACGAGGACAATCAGTTTCGGGTCTTCAGAGCGCATCCAGCGAGTGCTTACTAATAAGGAGAATTAACACGTTATTCACGGTTGCCAAACTCACCACAAAAATGCTCTAAAGGACTAGGATAGTAGAAAGAAAAGGGCCTAGGACTTAGAAGGTTATGCCTCCTAACCAACCATGTAGCATTGATGGGACTTAGTTTCCTCATCCATAAAATGAAGGGACCATTTGACAGGAATCAATGATGTATCAGTTAAAATGTTTCTGGCTCTACGGAAAATCTGGCTCATATTAGCTTGCATTATTAAGGGAATTTGCAGGCTCATGTAATTGAAAAGTCCGAAAAGATTTGAAAAACTTCAGAGCTGGCTCAAGCCATGTAACCGGGAACCAGTTTCCCTCTCACCATTTATTTCTCGGCTCTGCTTCCTCAGTGCTTCTCATCTCAGGGAAAAATGGCTTCCAGCTGTTCCCTGGGGCTGCATGCCTTCCTGAAAGGAGAGCGCAAACACAAACTCTTAGTGGCAGTGCTACCAGCGAAAGTCCTAAGATTTACTCCAACCACACCCTCTGAGGTCACATGCCTGTCTTTGAACCAATTATTGCGAGAGGGGATGGAATATGATGACTGGCCAGGCGTGTGGTTCTAGGGCCATTCCCACTGCTGAGAGTGGGTTCAGCCTTCCAACAACTGCACTCATTTCCAGGGGGAATCGGAACAGTTGGGAAGCGGGAAGTGCCGGAAGAACGGTACAGAGTCAAGCAACACATGTTTGTGGTGAGTGGATTTCAAAACCCAAAATATAAAATATAAGTAAATGGAGCTTCATAAGCTGATATAGGAATGCAGATTTAGAGTCCTGCCTTTTGTTACTCCTAAGAGAACTGTTTAGAAACCTAGTGTTCCAGGAAACAAGGATACAAACATCTTTGGGTCCGTCCAGCTCTATTCCTTGCTATTGCTTAATAAGCAAATACTGCCCTGGCTGGTGTGGCTCAGTGGACTGAGTGCCCGCCTGTGAACCAAACGGTTGCTGGTTCAATTCCTAGTCAGGGCACATGCCTGAGTTGTGGGCCCAGGTCCTCAGGTGGGGGCATGTGAGAGGCAACCACACACTGATGTTTCTTTCCCTCTCTTTCTCCCTCACTTCCCCTCTCTAAAAATAAATAAATAAAATCTCACAAAAATAGAAGCAAATACCTATAGGACAACACAGTGTTCATGTTGACTGTCCCCAGGCACTTCTCAGAGGTCTTGTGCTTTTCAGTCTGCATACAGCTTTGTGAGCTAGGTAGAACATTAATTTTATTAAAAATATGCTTTCTAGTTACAGGCTTCTTCACATAGAGACTTATCAGTACCCAGCTATCATTTTTCAGGCTTACCAAAGCTTTCAACTATTTACCTAAGTTTCTGATAAAGAACCAAGCACTCAAGCCGCAGATCCGCACAAATTGCTAAGAAAGCTGGTTGATACGTGGAGCTAGGGAGAGCGGGCATGAAAGCAGAGCAAAACCAAGGTTTTCTTCAAATGAACAGTGATCAGAAATTTGGTTTCCCAAAAGAACCCAGGGAACTAGCAAAATATAATATTTACTTTGAAAGTCACGCGGAAAGCATTTTTACTTCTTTGAGAAAGTTAAAGCTTCCCTTAACAAGAGCTTTGGCATAAAATCTGAAATACTTTAAAAAAATTATTATAATTTTAAATTGTGGTAAGGTGCATGAACAAACAATTTACCATCTTCACTAGTTTTAAGTGAGCATTTCTGTGCCATGAAGGACACACAGCGTTGTGCTGCCATCACCACTGTCCATCTCTAACGTTTTGTCTTGTGAACCTGAAACTCCACACCTAGGAACAGTAGCTCCTCTGCCCCTGCCCCTCCCCCACCCCGGGCCACCACCACCCTACTTCCTGTCTCTGTGAATCTGACTACTCTAGGTGCCTCGTGTAAGTAGAATCATACAGCACTTGTCTTTTTTATGATTGGTTCATTTTATTTTTGCATAATATCCTTAAGATTCATCTGTGTCGTAGCATGTGGAGAATTTCTTTCCTTTTTAAAGCTGAATTATATGTATATACCACATTTTATTTATCCACTGATGGGCTTTTGGGTGGCTTCCACTTTGGGGCTAGAGTGAGCAATGCTGCCACGAACATGGGTGAACAAATATTTTTCTGAGAACTTGCTTTCAAATCTATTGGGTATATACATATTGAGAAGTGGAATTGCTGGGTCATGTGGATGAAATACCTTTTTTAGGACAGCTCTGTTTTGTAAAACTCTTTAATGTATATTTTAAAGTAGCAAATACTCACAGACAGTTCAGTGATTTCACTTTATAGTTTAACAATAGATATAAAAGAGAAAGCAGCCAGACAAAACTTTAGGAAGATCGGGTAGCTTCTTTCCTATTCACGGAGATTTAAGCTGTTAAGGGTTCGATTGTGTTCTAGGTTTGCATTTGTGTAGGTCTCCCAATCACAAAATCAAGTGTAAGAGATCCATAGTTTAACCCAGGTTTAACTCAGAGCCTGGGCCCAAGAAAACAACGCTGTGCTTCAGGAGTGAGACAAAGAGGAGCTTCTCCAACAAGCAGGGAGAGGCTGCCGTGCTGCCCAGACGCAGCCTGGTTGCGCTTATCTAGCCCGCAGCCTTCCTTTTCAATAGGGACAGGACGCCGTGACAGTGGGAACACGTCTCCATCTCTTCCTCAGTGAGGAAGAGAACATCTCCTCGTGAAGATGGCTTCATGATTTGTATCAAAGCTTCTATTTAATCAAATTTAACTTCGACTAGACAATATTTCTGAAAGGGAGCTGGCGAGGTCTGTGTACTTACAGCAGCTACGAAAACAATCACGCTTTCAGGCCAAGAAATGTGGTATTGAAACTTCTCCCAACTCAATCGACTTCACTGAAAAAAGAAAGCTAGCATTTTGCTCATAGAACTGTAACTCAAGCACAGGCCTCACATTGTGTCCCCGGTGGTGAGCAGCTGGCACACAATAATTTGGTGTTGGGGCAACTGGAGAGAAAGAGTTTGTATCTCTCTCTAAAGA
Source organism: Macrotus californicus (assembly GCA_007922815.1). NCBI lineage: Eukaryota > Metazoa > Chordata > Mammalia > Chiroptera > Phyllostomidae > Macrotus > Macrotus californicus. The sequence goes on along the minus strand of VMDR010001521.1, from coordinate 88,545 downwards.
AGAAAGGCCACACTTTGGGTCAGAGCTATTCTACCCTGAAAAGCTGGGGAGTGTTTCAGATGTGGCAACCAAGACCCTGTCTCGTTCACACACTCATTAATAGTATCACCTTTCATTAACTGGGTAGCAACAGATAATGAAAATTAATCAAACAAAACCCCTTTTGATACAGTCTTCAATGGTGATGTCATAGACCATTGACTAGATGATGCTTTTTTCTCGAGAGACTTCTCTCTGCCTGGAAGTGCTGTACATTCCCAGGATGATGTGTGCATTGGGAACTAAAGTGGTTTTGTTGGAACAAAGACTCAGAACGCTCAATACCTTCCAGAATGTCTTTCAGATGACTGAAGGCACTGCTACCGTAGACTGTCCTGCCTAAACATTTCTGTGTTATCACCTTGTACTCTAGGCTTCTGCCCAAGAAATAAGATTCAGAGGGTGAAGAATGAACAGCTTCTCCCCTGCTCTGCCCTGTCTCTCCTTTCCCCTCTTCCCAGGGGCATCTCTTTCTTACCTGTCATGTTGCTACCGCCCTGTTGTGTATGTGTGTCATTTATATGTCATCACGGTCCGTGGAGCCAAGGTGGCTAAAGAGCATTCTTGTCTCTGGTTCTTTCCTCTAATGTAGTTGGGGGTCAACCTGTAAGTGTGCCTAAGAATCTCCAGGGGAGACTTTTATTTTGTTATTATTTTTAGTCCTTACCCAAGGATATGTTTATTGATTTGAGAGAAAGAATGAGAGAAAGATCAATGTGAGAAATATCAATCAGTTCCTCCAGTACGTGCCCTGACCAGGGATCGAACCCTCAACCTTCTGGTTACAGGATGATGCTTCAATCAACTAAGTAACCCAGCTGGCACCCCAGGGGAGACTGTTTTCAATGCAAATTCCAGGGACTCTGACTCACTAGATCTAGAGTATGGCCCAGGAACCTGCATTTTAATAACAGCACAAGCAATTCTGGGTAGGTGGCCTGTTGACCTCACTTTAAGAAATAATGTCCCTGAGGATGACAGCCTAGCATCTCTGCCCCAGCTGGGAGCTCAGTTTGGTCGAGAATGATATGGAGGAAGGTGGCAGTTCCTAGATTTTCCCCAAAGCATCTGAGAGCAGCCAAACGTTTCCGTAAACACAATTGGCTGGATTATTTTCTGTGGTTAAACATTATGAGGAACTGATTCAGACAGCAAGGTCCAGTCACACTTCTGCACGGCTCAGTGTAATTAAGGGCGGAAGTTTCTGTTTGGGGTATTCCACGGCTGCCGTGAACTGTGACTGACAGATTGGACAGGTAGAAATTCCAGACAAAATGCCAGCTCACAGAGCTTTGTGAGCTGGGAAACTGGCCAATCCCTTCCCCTTGGCCTCAGTTTTCTCATGGGCCAGGGAACTATGTCTTACCTCTCATAGGTGTTAGGAAGATAAATGATTAAAAGGTACAGTGTCAAATGACATGTCACCCTTGAGATCCAACATGGTGACTTATAGCAAATGTCTCTGTTGGCACTGTGAGAACCGCATTGTCTCCTCAAAAGCTCACCCACAAGAGAAAGAAAAGATCCAGCGTGAAGCACATTCTTTAAACCAGATATTCAACTAGACTTCTGCTCAGCCAGTAACACACTTAATCTTCACACCCCTTTGAAATACTGTAGTGGATTATACATGTTCTTTCAGATGACAGGGATCACAGATGCCACTTATCCTGGGGCGGCATCCACAGAAGGAAAGGTCTAAAGGAGAACCAGAACTTAGCAATCCCAACCCACACCCTTTCACTTTTGAAAATCATACACTGTAATTGCATACTTAAGTAATATGTGACTAGATCCTCCTTGTAAAATCATTGCAAATGAAGCTAACTTCCTCTTTGATCCTCTCTCTCTCTGCAAATGTCTTATTCTTCCAGGAGGGATTCACTGCTTTCAATTCAGTGAACATCCTTCCATACCTTGCTCTATGCAGGCATACCCATGTCTGTATCCCTAGAAAACGTACAGTGTGACTTTATGTATATGTGTTTTGTGCATATGTTTTTAATTATAAATAGGAACCCCTCATACGCATCAATCTCAAACTTGCCTTTTACACTGTAATGTGTCGTAGAGGTTTGTTATTGCCTAAGTACTGGCTTTAACTGCTGCTGAGCCTTCAAATTGCAGCTATCAATTGAAGCTTTTTTGAGGAACATCACCAAACAAGAAGAAACATTCAAACTGCAGAACTAGAAAAGGTATGCAATGGCTTTCTTTGGAGGTAGTCACAATCCAGATATGCATGCACTTGTTTAGGATATTTACGGTAGCTCTACACTTGTAGAGGCTCAATCTGCTCAAGTTTCTGGACCTTTGTATAGGCAACACTGTCCAATGGAAATATAATGTGAACTACAAAGATACTTTTAAATTTCTAGTAGCTACATTAAAATATAAGTAAAAAGAAACAGGTAGTTTCAGTGATTTAATCTAATATTTCCAAAATAGTATCATTTCAACATGTAGTTGATATAGCATATTATTAATAAGGTATTGAAACCATTTTTTTGCACTGAATCTTTGACATTTGGTGTGTATTTTATACTAATAGCACATCTCAATGCAGATAATCACATTTTAAGCTCTCACTACCCACATATGTTTAGTGGCTACTGTATTGGGTAGTGCAACCCTGAGGATTGATATTGAAAACGTCCATGATGTGCTGAGAGGCATCTTCTCTGTTTATATTTAACTGTTTAAGTGACCACAGTCTAAATTTTTTTAAGTCCATTCTTCACCTTCCCCTATACCCCATTGTTCTTTCTAAGAAAAGTGTGTCATACCTCCAATTTATGACACCTACTGACAGAGATGAATTTTTCTAAAATAAATACGGTTTTATTTGGATTATGTCCTGGAGAGGATGTTGTGAGTGAAGACTTCTAGGAGGAAGTGACAGTTCAGCTGCAACTCGAAGGGTGAGTAGGTATTAGCCAGGGGGTCAGAGAGAACACTGTGAGCAAGAGGGTGGCTGGAGTGTCCAGACTGAAGAAAACAGATGTCAGATCCTGAGAGTGTACAAACTCCGCTGAGGAGGTTGGACTTGATTCTGAAGATAGCAGGGAGTCATAAAACATTTGTCAGTAGGGAGTATGAGAGAAAGGCAAGACCAGAAACAAGGAAAGTAGTGTAAGGTGCAGAATCCAGGTAAGAAATAGTGAAGGTGTAAGCTAAGGCCATTCATTCATTCACTCATTCACTCATTCATTCCACAAACACGGAGTGCCTACAGTGTGCTAGTGGATGTCCTAGGCACTAAAAATAAAACAGACAAAAGTCCCTGCCCTCACAGAACTTCAGTATACTGTGGGGCAAATGAAGTAGATGGTGAGTCATGCAGGGTGATCTTTAGGTTACTGATCTCAACTGGTGAATGATGAGGCCATTCTCGAGGTAGAGGTTCAGGAGGCAGAACAGGTTTGGGAAGATAGATGTTGGGTTCAGCTTATCTTCTTGGCAAATGTTTAAGTGTAAGTAGAGGTATGAAGCAAGCAGTTGAATATGCATATTTGGAGATATGGAAGGGATATGTAGATTTGGGGACCATGGCATTTCAATAGTATTAAATCCCTGCAGTGAATGGGATAATTCTGGGAAGCAAGAGTCACAAACTCAAATGTTTACAGTGGTCAGGCCATGTTGTATGTGTGTGAACTGGGTCATATATGAGACACAGAGAGTGTTGGGTTCATGACTACCTGGAAGGGATTTGTTCTGTTGAAGGCAGCCAGAATCGGCCTTTGCACTACTTGTTTGCAACCTATAGACTTTTGGAATTTCTCTCTCTGCCTTATCTCCCATTTCTTATAAAGATCCTAAGGCAGGTAGCTAGCTGCTTATAAAAATCCACTTCGTCTTCTTTTGACACACTCACTGCATTTCCAGCCACCCTTGCCATTACAAGTGGCCACATGACTGGGTTCTTTAGCCAGTGAGCAGAAGCAATGTGCTGCGTTCGTTTCCTAGCCAAGTTCTCCAAGAGGAGTGTGCGGCCCTTCCTCCTCTCTTTTTCCTCTGGCTGGGTATAGATGATGAGGTCTGGGGGATTCTGGAGCCACAAGACGGAGGGAACCAGGGTCCCTGTATCACTTTCCAGAATAAAGCCACCTCCTAACTAGGGCACCTGGTTTTGACCATTATATGAGCAAAAACAAACTTTTGTTATGTTTGAGCCATTATACATGTTTTGCTTTGTTTGCTACTTTAGCCTAATTTAACCATTACTTTTCTAATCAAACAAATACCAAACTAGTCCTGACTATGAACTCTGTAAGGACAGGGGCCATGCCTATCTAGTTCACTGCTGTATCCTCAATGCCTAGCCCAGGACACAGCAGGGAGTAGGTACTCAGTAAAGCTAGCGATGTTTTATTGAGCAATTGCTATGTGCCTGACACTGTGCTAAATCTTTTGTGTTATATTTCATTTCATGTTCCTGGCAACTCTATAGGGAAGGTTCTATTATTCTCTTTTCCCCTCAGATGAACAAATTAAAGCTTAGAAAGCTCATAGCTGGTATTCAAATCTAGGCAGGCAACCCCAGAACCTACACTCTAAAACACTGGTACACAACTCTGTGCATACCCAACTTAACACTTAAATGCTTGTAATTTTTCCCACCAAGAATATCCCCAGCCACTTCTCTCCACTTATCAAAGCCCCACCTTCTTCAGCCTTCTCAGGCCCCCTTGATCACTCCAGCCTTTAATTACCACAGCAGGAGTTTCACATATCATTCCTACACGAGGAATCCCATGTATCTGTCTGCCTCTAGAAAGAAATTATAATAACCTGGAGGGTAGCAAAACACCTTGGATATTATTCATCTTAGTGTTTCTTTACAGCATTGAGGAAGATCAAGAGCTTACTATATGCCAGGCACTCTCTAGGCACAGGAGACCAAAATATAAATAAGATAGCAATCCACACTCTTGAAAAGTGAAGTCTTATGGAATAAACAAACATTTAAAATGCATTACAACACAATGCAACCTCTGCATTAAGAGAGGCAGAAGAAGAGCAAGGAACCAGTTCTTGGAGGAAAGAAAGGATTCCCAGAGCATGGGATCTTTGAGCTGAGCTTCTGAAGGATAACTAGGAGTTTTTCAGTTAAGAGGGATTCTAATCAGTGGGGAGAACATGTACAAAAATACAGTACATCAAGATGCAGGTGCTGTTCTGGATGAGTGAGACATTGACTTACTATAATGTAGGATTCATTCCTTCATCTGTTTACTCAACAGAGCAAACCTAGAATGTGCCAAGCATTGTGCTAAATGCAGAGGGTTCAAAAGTGAGCAAAATAGATATGATCTCTATCTACCCCTGTAGAACTTAAAATCCAGTAGGGATGGCAGCTGACGGCAAAGCTCTAATAATTACGTGTGAGAAATGAAAGAGAAAGGGATATCCAAGCATAGGAAGGAGGAGTTAGGGAGTGGGCTGGGGCAGATTATGAGGTGCTCCACACACACACACACACACACACACACACACACACACACACACACACACACACACACCATGCTAGGGAAATGGAAATCCCCCTTCAATCCAGTCTGACGTCAGAATCAGCGTTCTGTGGCTTCTCATTGCCCTTAGGATAATTCCAAATATAGATGCACAGAATTAAAGGTCCTTCTTGCTCCTTTAATTTTTCTTGCTTAAAGGAATCCAGCTCCTGCTCACTCATTCATCCAACCTCATTCTTAGCTATTCCTCTCACTTAAACTCCTTTCAGCTCCAGTAACTGCCATGGTCTTTTCATTCCTTGACTTTGCACACATGGTTCCTTCTGCCTGGAATGTTACCTGCCTCCTCCCCTCCATCTATTTTTCCTGGGCAGATTCACGGTGCTTCTTGTCTTGCCTAAAATGCCACCTCACCAGGGAAGCCCTCCTTGACTCTTCCAGACTGGGTAGCATGCTACTCCAGCATTCCCCTAGCACCTCAAGCTCTTCCTTAGATGACAGAAGACTCTGTTTGGAAACGTTTATTCAGCTGTGCTCTCCACTGCATTGTGAGCTCCTTGGAGGCCAAAAGTGTGATTTGTTCATCATCGAATCCCCAACACAGTGCCTACAGCACAGTATGTACTTAATAAATATTTACTGGGTGAGTGAATAAAAGTGCTTCATTCAGGAGGCAAAAGGGAGCCATCCAAGGTCTTGAAGCAAGGGAGTGACTTTATGAGACTTGTGCTCACGTGGTGAAGCTAAAGGCAAGCCTTGTCCACAGGGACCATCCTCACCAGCATCTAAGGAGGAAAAAAAGCTTATTTGCATTGTGCTCTTGGTTCTCGTGAGCTGTGAAACTTGGCTCCTATCTCTTCTTGACCACATCAGGTACTGGAAAATGCCAGAAACTGTCATGGTAATGACTAGACTTCCCTTTATGTAATGTGGGCTGTGGAAAGAGCTTGCGACTTGGGTCTGGGCCTCGAACTCAGACTAGCATCAGAAGTCCCCCTGCCAAGAAGGCTGTGGGAAGCCTAGGCGATGTGGAGAGCCACAGACAGACATGACCCTGTGGGAAACCAAGAGCAGCCTCTAAACATAACTGGTGTTTCAGCTAACAAGTGACTGACTTTGTATACAACTGTGGTCCCATAGGTTTATAATGGAGCTAAAAAATTCCTATCGCCTAGTGACCTTGTAGCCGTCACTCACACATTTGTGGTGATGCTGGTACAAAGAAACCTACTGTGCTGCCAGCTGTATAAAAGTTTGACGTACACGGTGATGCACGGTACACAATACTTGATAAGGATAAGCAACTATGTGACTGGCTTATGTATTTACTATACTTTTTATTGTTATAGTACATGCTTTCCACTTGTTAAAAAAAGTTTGCTGTGAAACAGTATGCTGTGTGACACTGGCAGCAGCATCATGCAGCTCGTGTTTACCAAGTCTGTTGATCATATCATTCTCTCTTGCGTTTGGTTCACTCTCCTGTTATCTTATAAATTTAGTGTAATTTAAGTGTACAGTGTCTATAAAGTCTACAGTAGTGCACAGTGTTGACCCCAAGAAGGAACACACTTGCCAAGAAGGACTCCATGTGGTTAACTGGACGCAAGTTTATAGTCAGACTCTAGCAGCCATTGCTGACAGGGGCCTCTCACCCACAATGCATTTCACGGGAAAGCCACAGACTGAACTGCCAGCCTCCTGCACTATGTCCCTGCCCTGTGAGCCAACCCATATAAAAGTGTTCCTGGAATCATTCTTTCAACCGATGGGATGAGGCCTGCTGTGTCCAATCAGAACTATAGAGCTATATCCTCATTTACATCTTTACTGACCAATCAGAGCAGCTCCATAATGACTAATGAGAACTCATGACTCCAACAAATCAGGACAGTGCTGTTTGAACCAATCAAACTTGGATTCCTTATCTGCATAAAAATGGACCAATCAGGAACCGAGTCAGGCACTTTCTCCCAGTTGTCTTTGGGAGAGTATTTTCGGTTTTCATCAGAGGCTACATTTCCCCGTTTGCAAGCTGTTCACCTGCATAAAGTTTCTCTTTTTATGTATGTGCCTCAGATTGAGGACTCCTGTTGGAATTGAATTGGTGGCAGTCACCTTTTATTGACGAGAGTAATGTCCTAGGCCTTCACATCCGCTCACTACCCACTCTCTCAGTGACTCACCCAGAGCAACTTCTAGTCCTGCGCGCTCCATTCATGGTAAGTGCCCTAGACAGATGTACCATATTTTGTCTTTTATGCTTTATTCTTACTGTACCTTTTGTACGTTTAGCTGCACAAACGCCACTGTGTCACAGTTGCATACAGCATTGAGTGCAGTAACATGCCGTGCAGGTTTGTAGCTAGCAGCAATACGCTATCCCACACCGCTGAGGAGTGCAGAAGGCTATAAATCTAGGACAGTGTCAGTGCACTCTATAGTGTTCCTACAGGCATGAAATTGCTCAAGGACGCATTTCTCAGAACATATCCCTGTCCTTCCTTCGCATGGCTGTGCACCTACACTCGTTCACAAAGTGAACTGCCATATCTTGTTCTTCTTAGGCATGCAAATACTGCTTCCAGGTTAAAGGCAGCGCTTATAGCTCCCAGCTGGAGGTCACACAGTGCAGTTAGTCTCTGTTAGAGACATTGAACGCCTTGGTTTCCCTGTCTGCGCAGGGGCATTCCCCAGAGCACCCTGCCATGAAGGACCAGACAGACGCTTGGTCTGGGAGCGCGGGAAAGTCAACATGCACCCAGCAAGCCCTGGACACAAGAAGAGGAGCCAGTGAGCCGAGGGAAGACACAGAGCTGATCCCTGACTAGGCACAGGCTCCAGGCTCGGCGGCGAGGGGGACCTGGAGTCCTCTCTCAAGCCCACGTGCAATCGAGAAGCGAGTTTGTGAGGGGGGCCGAAACTCCTGACGCTAACAGCTCCGCAGAGGGGCGGGCCCGCGAGCCGCGCCTCCGGGATCCGGCCACATCTCTAGGCGCTGGGGGCGGGAGGGGGAGGAGCGACGGGAGGAGGAGCAAAACCCCGAGGCCCCAGCAACCTTGCGCAGAGCCAGAGCGGCGGGAGCCTGATCCCGGGCGCACTGCCCTGGGAGCGCGCGCCGTCCGGGCCGATCCCAGCCGCAGTTGCTCCAGCTCACGCCCGCGCTTGCCCTGGTGCACAGCGGAGGAAAAGGGCCAGTGCTGACAGGGGCGAAGGGTCTCGGGTTCCTATCCTGTCCCAGAGCTGCCGGGCTGCCCGCTGTCCCTGCCGCCCCAGCCGGCCCCGACCCGCCACCTGCGTTCCAGTTACACCATGGATCATTCGGAGAAGAAGATATCAGTGTGGATCTGCCAGGAGGAGAAGCTGGTCTCGGGGCTCTCTCGTCGCACCACTTGCTCTGACGTGGTCCGTGTGCTGCTGGAAGACGGCTGCCGGCGACGACGGAAACAGCGGCGTGGCCGGCGGCGGGGGACCGTCAGCGACCCGCCAGGCCCGGGGGAGCTTCCAGAAGCCATGGACAATGACGACGAAGAGGACGATGATGAGGCCCTGCCGCCAGGCTTGTTGTGCGGGCCCCCGCAGTGCTATTGTATCGTGGAGAAGTGGCGGGGCTTTGAGCGCATTCTGCCCAACAAGACGCGCATCTTGCGCCTCTGGGCAGCCTGGGGCGACGAGCAGGAGAATGTGCGCTTCGTGCTGGTGCGCAGCGAGGCGTCGCTTCCCAATACCGGTCCTCGCAGCGCCGAAGCACGCGTGGTGCTCAGCCGCGAGCGCCCCTGCTCGGCCCGGGGGGTCCCACCAAGGCCCAACCTGGCCATGACACAGGAGAAGCAGCGGCGGGTGGTGCGCAAGGCCTTCCGCAAGCTGGCCAAGCTCAATCGCCGGCGCCAGCAGCAGCTGTCGTCGCCTTGTTCCTCCACTTCGTCGTCCACCACTTCTTCCTGCTCGTCGTCGCCGCACGCCAGTGAGAGCGCGTCCGTGGAGCACATGGAGACGCTGGTGCATTTGGTGCTTTCCCAGGACCATACCATCCGTCAGCAGGTGCAGCGGCTCCGGGAGCTGGACCGCGAGATCGATCGCTACGAGGCCAAGGTGCACCTGGATCGCATGCGACGGCACGGAGTCAACTACGTGCAGGACACCTACTTGGTGGGCTCAGGCATCGACCTCGACGGGCCCAGCTCAGGAGAGGAGCCCGAGGCGGCGGCGGCTACGGCGGCTACGGCGGCTACGGCGGCTACGGGAGCTACGGGAGCGGCAGCGCCCCTGGACAGCGAGGCACAGGCAGAGGCGCTGGAGGAGCTGGCCCGGCGCTGCGACGACCTGCTCCGGCTGCAGGAGCAGCGAGCACATCAGGAGGAGTTGCTCGAGCGCCTCTCCACCGAGATTCAGGAGGAGCTGAACCAGAGGTGGATGCGGCGGCGCCAGGAGGAGTTCGCAGCTCGAGAGGAGTCCCCGGAGTCCGATGGCACCCTCGACGGTGAGCTGCTGCTGGAGCAGGAGCGGGTCCGGACTCAGCTCAGCACTAGCCTCTACATTGGGCTCCGGCTCAACACGGACCTGGAGGCCGTCAAGTCGGACTTGGATTACAGCCAGCAGCAGTGGGACAGCAAGGAGCGCGAGTTGCAGGGCCTTCTCCAGACTTTGCACACGTTGGAGTTGACAGTAGCACCCGATGGGACTACCGGCTCTGGAGGACCCGCGCGGGAACCCAGGCCTCAGGCCTGCGCTGAGGTGTGGGTGGACCAGGCCCGCGGACTGGCCAAAAGCTGTCCTGGCAACGACGAGGACTCAGACACCGGGCTGAGCTCTATGCACAGCCAGGACTCAGACTCCGTGCCCGTGTGCGAATCCCTTGTATAGGAGGTGCAGGGCCAGAGAGGGAGACGCAAGCTTTTCCCTTTCTTGCAGAAAGCCCCGGCCCGGCTGGCTCAGGGACGTGGAAACCGGGCTGGGAGTGGGCTGGGAGCTCCCGCCGGGCAGGGCTACGACTGGGCCCGGAGGGCTCCTCTGGCTGGGGGTGAAGGTGGGGGAGAGTGCAGGACAAGGAAGCCGTGTCTCCAATCCAAGCTCTTTTAGGGAAAGGAGGGAGGGAAGATGTGAGAACCCTTATATTAGAAAACAAACGCTCCAGGAAGATTGACGTGGTCTGAGCCCATTTTCAAAAACAGAAAAAAAGGTATGAAAATTTCACCACTCTTCTGTATGGGAAGGACTGATGGCAGCTAGAATTTTAGGTTGTAGCATGAAGTGCTTTTAAAAGAAACACTTGGATGAAAAGGAAATTCCTTGAATGTTAATTGTGATTGTGAACGTGTTAAAACTAGCCAAAGAGGACTCACTGGTGTTGGTCTCAGCCTTACTTACATCTTCTGTAAAACCCATAGGCACTAAAATCCTGGCTGTTTACATTTCTGCAGATCTGAGAACTATCCATCTGCTAAGCTGTTTGCATGTTACTTTCTTTCAAAGTCTAAACTATTGAAGTTTAACCCCACATTTCCTCCTAGTAAACGCAGTATATGTTAAAATGGGGTCCCTTCCCCCAAATAATGTTTTATTACTACAAAAGCCAAACACACCCCTTTGAGATAGAAACCCCTGGCACACACAGTCCTCGGTCACAATGTGATCTGGGCCTTTGGGGTTTGCTCCTGCGATGCTGTGTGTGTTGCCCTTTCACTCGCGTTGCCACTTCCCCCCTCAGGACTTACTTCATAAAAAATAAAAGGGAAGTTTTAGAATGCGTGTGAAGTGCAACTAAACTTGCCGTTTAACGAGCACTCTTGTTGAAACTCAAATTTGAAAGCAGAGATTTTTGTTAGCATTCAGCTTTTGAACTGAGCTCTGTGATTAAAACCAACTATGACCTCAACACATTTCACCCAGCCCAAGTCTAACTCCAGTGTCTTTGGTCGGGGATTAATTAGTCACTTGTCCAAACTGAATTGAGATAGCGTAGATACCAGGGTTTACTAGATGAGGCCCCCAAAAAGAAAAAATGCAGTCTCATAGTACACCTTGGCTGAACGATATGATTAACAGCAGCATTTAGCCATAGATAAAAAGCGTATAAAAGTGAGCTAACGATTTGACTCGAATTACTCTTGTCTGGCTCACGCCTTTGCACATGCCAGGAGATGCAAGTGCAACATCTCTCTCTAGATAGCTAGAGACAGCCCTGGTGGGGACCCGATGTAATTGTTGCAGTTATTTCAATGCAAACTTATCAGTTGTAGCTAGCTGTTGCGCCTGTGGAAGGAGCCTGCTGGCGGTGTTCCCTCCGGAGCGCAGTGCTTCCGAGGAATGTGGAATCTAATCTGTCCAGAGGAGGTGTTAACAATGGGGTGTGTGTGTGGTGCCAGCCTGGTGCAGAAGCCTGGTATCAACCTAACCCAGGAGGGGCTGGCTCCAGTTTCAACACTACATGTGAAGATAACTTCAGAGGTCTTGCTTTACAGAGGTTTCTTCCCTTGGAGAGAGATTCTTTGTCTGCTTGTTGCCAACGGGGTCCACTCACCTGACCTCCTGAAGCCTTTTGGGGTGTATCTTTTTGAGAGTCGGTACCTCCCCCCCGCCCAATGGTATGACAACATGTGGGGATATTCTCAATTTTTCAAGTAAAATGGGAATTAAAAGGCCGGTTTCTTAATTGATGTTTTCAAAAGACATTAGCTCGCATAATTATGGTTCTTTAGTTTCGTCTGATGCAGAAAACATCTCTGCATTTGGTCTTGAGCATGATTAAAATGAGGAAGGGACCGAAAGAGACCCACTGTCCCTAGACAATCATTTGCTCCCATAAACACAAAGCCTAATGATAGCTTTTCTTTTGAGGCAAAGGTAAAATCCTCATTAGAGTGTGACAAATGCTACTTGCCTGAATGGTTTATGCTGGCAATGGGCTGACCTAGTGGTTTGAAAATTATCGTGCTTTTTTTCCCCTCAGGGTGGTAGGGGAGGTGGTTCTCGGACATTTATTAACTCGGAAGAGAACACAGAAGTTGGCAGAACAGAACTGCCTGGCAGAGAGGGTCTGTTTTTCTTTTCACTATTATTATTTTAAACTTTTGACGTCAGCAAATATGCCTGCAGCCTGTAAAGCAAATAAAGCCACATCACAGAGAGAAAGCCTGTGGGATTTTTCTGGTGTCCTCTTTCCAGAACCTTCCTGTCCTGGCCACCTCAAGATGCCTCTCCAGTCAACTCTCAGGCACCAAGCAGGCTTTGTTTTATAATGAAAAGAAGCCCAGCCTGCCCATTTTCCCCTTCCAAATCACTTCTATCCCCAAAAGGCACTCTCTTTGTGGGGAGGGGAAAACACAACAGGTGAGGGAAAAGAAAGGAGACAATAGTCCCTTTTACTAAGAGCTTTTGCAAGCCTGAGAAAGGTGAAGCAAAACGGTGCCTGTACCTAGAAAGTAGCTAATAAATTCTAGACATTTAAAACATTTAATTCAGTTTTCAAATAAGCATCATGGCATTAAGAATGAAAATGAATGCACAGAATGGGCTACACCTGCACCAGGACTTAAGTGCCCCAGGGGACAGTACCCCCTCCCGTTCGGGTGGAACAGGAGTCCTGGTGGGGAGAGTAGGAAACAGGCTCCTCCCCAACCAGCCTCACCCCTCTTTTGGAATGACTACAATTTATTGTGTTTTGTATCTTAATTATGCCACTCTTGGCCATCTGACCAAACCAAAAGATCCCATCTGGCATTTCTGTTTACTTCCTTATAAAACAAGATGAAAAGATGATGATGATGGTTTGCTAATTGGAAAAGTTATATACTATAGTCCTTGTGATGGGCCTGAAAATAACATTAGTAAAAAGAAAGGAAAATCACTCAAAAGCTTGTCACCGAAAGCTTGTCACTATCAAAGTTTGATATATTTCTTCCAGGTCTTTTGAATTGTGGATTTTATATTTTGCTTATTTTTTTAATATATATAATTTTAATGAGATTGTGTACATGTTGTTATGCTCAGGTTTTGACAAACTCCTTGTAAGTGGCCCTATCTGTTGGATGCACTATATATATAGTGCATGTAACTGTTCTGTTATTAGGTTGTTTCCAGTATTTTTTACTGTTATAAAATAACATTGTGATAAGCTTCTTTGTACACACATCTGTTTCCCCAGTTAGACCCCCCTCAATAAGATAGGTTCCCAGAAAAAAAAAAATTCCCTAAGAGTATAAACATTTAAAAACTTGATGCTTAATTGCCAAATTGATTTTCAAAAGATGTGTTCTAATTAGAATCCACTATACATGATAGTTCTCGTTTCACCACCCCTTGGCTTTCATTAGATATTATATTTTGGTAAGAAAATATATTAATCAAAATTAATGAATTAATTCTTTGTAACCCCAGGAAGCCAGGGCTGGCAATCACTGCCTTAAAATACCCTTATAACAGACAGGGCAGGCCATCCTCTCACAAGTGTCAAAAGGACCTGACACCTCCTGTCCTTCCCATCTCTTTGCATCCCCTGAGCACTGCTTCAGAATAGCAATCTTGTCCCATACCAGAGCTGGCCAAGGATCTTTCTGAGCAAGAGGGGCCAAAACTCCACAGGAGCAAGATTAAGGGGATTAACAAATAAAAGAACCAGATTTATTTTAAAAAATTTGTTATCTCTTCTCATTTTGAGTCTATCAGAAAAGCTTATGCTTAGAAGGTGATGTCATACTTCACTTTGTGCTTCTCCCTTACCACCTATGTCAAAAATGAAGCCAAAATAAAATAAATACACAAAATAAGTAAAATACATGTGATACGACACCTGAGCTCATCCTTAAGTTCTTGAAAAGGGAAAACTTGATTGTGACAACTTGTGAAATTTTCATTCTGAAAGTGGGTGTGAGACGCACTCTCATGAACAGAAAGGAAGGAGGGCAGGGGGAACTGTCTTTTGTCAAGTGCTTTCCAAGTGCCAGCTCCTGGTGCTGAGTTTTTCACATGCGTTCTCTCTGCATTCGTCTCATGAGAGAGAGCTTTTAACCTCTCATTTTATAGATAAAAGAAATCAAGGCCACCCAGCTGATCAGTAGCAGGTGCAGGATTCTCACTCCAAAATGTGTGCCCATTTTGTTACATCACACCAGGCACATTATACCCAGGAAGCACTTGGCACACTCGGAAAAAACATCCCTCAGAGTGGGTTGGTCCCTGAGTGTTGGCATTGGAATGGACTCAGAGATTATCAAGTCTTGTCCAAGTATTTCCACTACGGCTGTGGAGTGATTTTCTCAGGACCATGGAGCCAGTGACTATCTTCCAGGTGAGGATTTAGGAAAAGACAAAAGAAGAGAAATTCCTACATAAATCTCTAGGCATCCAAGAGATGCAGTCTTTGCCAGTGAAAAATATTTTTCACAAAATATTAATATCCTGTGCATCAGTATGAAAGTTTTGACTCAATCCCTCAAGACCACAGGTGCTTAGTCAACAACATGAAATTCTCAGCTGTCACAGCTGTGCACTATTTACTGTCACATCTGGAAAGTGGGATCAACCACCACGGCTGTGCTGGAGTTGTCTCCCGCACTTCTACACAGGCCTTGTTTCTGGTTGTGCCTCTGGGCACATGAGGATCAGAGAAGGGTCAAGGGAGGGAGTGCGGGCCTTCCACGGACTTCTTTGTCTGTGGAGTTAGGCACGCACACCTGACAGAGTGTCTTTGGCCACGCCAACTTCCCTGCCCACGTGGAGACTAGCACAGATCGCTTTGAAGGACGCTGTCCCAGCCTCTGCCCCTCTCATCCCTCCCCATGAAAATTTTTCCTTTTGCAGACACTTCCAGGATTCCCCGCAGATTTCAGGATAAAATTTACATTTTTAGCAGGACTTATTAGGTGGTTGGTTATCCAGCTCAACACCCCTCTCCCAAGTCCACCCTTCCTCTGACCTTAAGACCACAGAATTGAGTGGACTCTATTTCTTTATTCACTGCCTTCCTCCATTCATGCAAGGGCTCCCTTCTATCTTATTTTACTTCATGTTACCTTTCCTCTCCCATTTCCACTCCTAGTTCCCTTCTTACTCCCACCGGAGGCACCTATCCCAGTGTGTTTACCCCATGAGCTTCCAAGCCATCCTATATATTCAGGGCTGCCATGTTGCACACCTCCAGGGGGCACTCTTCATGTATTCTGGAACCATACTCCAGAGGGCACCATTCACATGGGGAACTTTGAATGGGAACCCTGAAGTTGAGCAGTGTACTGGCACAATCCGTTTGCTCAGGTATTTTATGCAGCCTTGAAAAGTAGAAGGAAACTATCAGTGTGCTTATGTTTAATACAGGTGACACTTATTGGGCTATAAAGCTCATTATATTCCTTTCTTCTTTCAGATGACGTTATGTTTGTGTGGGCACTCTACACTGCAGTATGCAAATCTAGTTAATTGTTTTCTGACTTGCTTGGTATTTCATCATTTTAGTTTATATATTTCTTAATGAGGGACACCCGGTTGTTAGCAATTCCTAGTTATGTCAAACAATGTTGTATGAACACACGTAGAAGTTGGTGGATATATGTGAGAACTGGAGGCTTAAAACCCAGAAGTTTTGAGGGCTGGACTACTGGAATGTTCTCCTGAATGGCTATATCAGGTTAAGCACTTATTAGAGGTAAAGATTCCCATTTTCCCCAAAGCCTCACCAGCAGTTGGTATTATCCAGCTTTCTACTGTATACAGATTTGTTTTAATTTGCAATTTTTTGAATTCTCATGCAGCTGACCTTCATACGCTCACTGTCGTTTGGGTTCCCCTTCTGTGAACTGCCTGTTGTTATCAGCCATTTTTCCTTTGGGTCTCCTTTCTGGTAGATTTGTACGAGTTCCTTACATGTTCTGAACATTCCTTTTTGTTAACCTTAGAGCAGATGTCAGCCTTCTAATCTTTCCTCCATTTCTAAAACTGTATCTATGGCATTCATTGTTGAAAAGTGTCTTTAATTTTAATACAGTCAGTTTTAGTGCCCCCAAGTCCCTATGGTTTAGGGTTTTTGTTTAAGCAATTAAGTCACAGAGATCCGCACCTATATTTTCTCCTATTAGCCTCATGCTTTTTTTCTTTCTCTTTTTTCTTTCTTTTTTCTTCACTCCTTTCTTCCCCCTCTCCTTCCCTCATTCCTTCATCATTGATTAACTGGAATACTTTTATGGGAAGGTTCTTCCATTTATCAAGTGTCACCCTGAAGGACAACTTTAAATCCTGACTCTCCTAAAATATAGAATAAAATCAACATTCTTATCTTTTATTTTTACTAGTGTTGCAAGTAATCTGGTTGTTCCTTAGCATTTTCCAAAGGTGTCTAATGAGTTTTTTCATTTTTGTTCATCTTTTGGGGGATCATTATGAAATTGCAAATTTTTGATATTTAATGTTCCTTAGAAGTGAGGAACTGTTACATATTTTGTGGTTTCATCTAAACTCAGGGGCAACCTGACAGATTAGCTGACTGAGTGGACAGATTAGCTGGGCAGAGGGAGGACTCAGAGGTGATGACCAGGTTTCTGGCCTGGGAGATGGGTGACATTCACTGAGGCAGGGAATACGGGAGGAGGAAGAGGCGTGGGGGAAGATAGTGCAGGAAATCAAACTCTGTTTGGCTAATGTTTCATTTACTTCAGTGTTTTTAAGAGATGACTGGCTGCCGGAATCACCAAGGAAGTGGATGTCTCAAGTCACAGGGGAGCATTTAAGTTTCTTACCTTTGGTGCTTGGGGCCAAATATGGAACATACACATTGGGACTGAAATCTCTGCCTGGGCCTGCACATTATATCACAGTCTTTGAAACAGCAACAATGAAGACAAATCTTTGCGCTTTGAGGAAATTAATACATTCACTTTCTGAGGACAAAAATGTGTCATTTAGAAATAATGCTACTGAACAGAGTAGATAATCAGTTTGGCTAATACCAGCTCTTTGGTAAAACCTAAAAATAATACAATCACTGAGAAAAGTTCTATGATTTGGTGCAAAGTGTAAGATTTGGATCCAGGGGTTCAAATCCAGGCTTTCCCATTTACTAATTCTGTGATGTACTAATTCTGTGGCTGTGGTCAAATCATTTAACCGCATAGGTTAGGAACAATAATAAGCACCTCATGGGGTTGTTGTGGAAGTGCTTTGTTTTATTCCCACATTTACATACTCACTTTATTCATGTAGGTCACAAACATCTACTGCAAGTTTATACTATGTGTCAGCCACTCTGGCTGATGCTGAGGAGAAGAAGCTGAATGAGACATGGTTTTTCACAGTCCAGTGAGGAGAAGACTTCCAAAACAAAGGCAGGGAACAGAGTAATCAGGTGGTCCAACAGTTTGGAAGAGAGGTGAGGAAGGCCTGAACTAGAGGATGGGGAAAAGCCAAGATCCAAGACATTCAGAAGCTGGCCCCACTCATGTGTGGTGATTAATTTCTGGTGGGGGAGGGAGGAGAAGGAATCGCCTGGAATGACTCCCAGGTCTCCAGCCCGGACAAATGGAAAGATACAGGTGTGTGCTTACCATGGATGTTATGAAATGGGTCTCGACAAAGGGGTGGGTATGGAAGGTGATGAACTCAATTTGGAATATGTTGAGGGGCTTGTGGGTGTTATATGGGGAGATGGGGACATCACGGACAGGGATTTAGATGCCCAAAGAAGAATGTAGAGTGGGAGGATAAGGGAACCAACGGTAGAGCTCTGGAGAAGACTGATATTTAAATTGTCGAAAGAGGAGAAAGGTTCTTCCTTTCCATCTGGCCTCAGCCATAAGGTAAGCCAAGATGGGCCCTTACAAGTACATCCAGGGGCTATGGAGAAAGAAGCAGTCTGATGTGATGCGCTTCCTTCTCAGGGTGTGCTGCTGGCAGTACCACCAGCTCTCTGCACTCCACAGGGCACCCCTGCCCGACCAGGCCTGATAAAGCACGCAGGCTGGGATACAAGGCCAAGCAAGGTTATGTCATATATTGGACTCGTGTGTGCCGTGGTGGCCACAGACACCCTGTTCTTAAGGGTGTGACCCATGGTGAATCTGTACATCATGGTGTTAACCAGCTGAAGTGTGCCCGAAGCCTTCAGTCTGCTGCTGAGGAGTAAGCTGGGTGCCTCTGTGGGGCTCTGAGGGTCCTGAATTCCTACTGGGTTGGTGAAGATTCCATGTACAAATTCTTTGAGGTCATCCTCATTGATCCATTCCATAAGGCTATCAGAAGGAATCCTGACACCCAATGGATCACCAAACCAGTCCACAAACACAGGGAGATGCGAGGGCTGACATCTGCAGGCCACAAGAGCCGTGGCCTTGGAAAGGGCCTCAAGTTCCACCACACCATTGGTGGTCCTCGCCATTCAGCTTGAAGAGGGCACAGTACTCTCCAGCTCCACCGTCACCGCTGATATGTGTCATGTTTGTAAATTCTTACCTACTAGATAATTTAGGACAGTCAAAAAAAAAAAGCTGTTGAAAGAGGAAGAGAAATTCACAAAAACTAAGAAAGAACAGAAAAGTAGGAAAAGAAGGAGAAAGTAATATTATGGAAACCATGTTTGAGGGAAGTGAGTTTTGAGACAAGGGTGCCACCTGGACCTGTTAAATTTGGCAATTTATAAATATAACTCTGGAGAGAGGAGCGTCCGTGGATTGGTGGGAGCTGAAGATACCTTTAGTGGCTTGAGGAGTGAATGGAAAGTAGAAAGGTAGGGGTTGCAAGTAATGAGAATTTGTTTAAGACATCTGGTGTGGTGGGAGCAGGGATTAGCTATAGTTGTAAAAAGTAAAGGGCCAAGAAAGGAAGAATGGAAGGTGAGGGGAGAGTGGTCCAAGCTGTGATTAGAAAAATAGGCAGGGGCCAGGAAAGAGCTGGGATGTGTATATGCAATGCTCTGGGAATCATTGAAGGGCTTTAAGCAGGAGGATGACATGGTTGAATTCCCCTGGCTGCTTGATGGATGACAAAAGAAGGGGACACCTGAGCATCTTAAGGTGGAGAAAGTCCATGATGCGGCTCTGGGAGTGGATGGCTACTGGGAATGGCTGAAGACCAAGGTCATCAAAGGTAGAAGGCCAAAGATGTTAGGGTATACACCTACGTGGATATTGACGGCCCCTATGATGATGTCAGGAATTGGTATGGAGGGAGGAGAAGATGTGGGAGTAAAGGAACAGACAGAGGTAAATCAACAGAAGCAATGTTGTGATTATGGGCAACAGAGGAGGCTTGCATTGGAGCAGTGACTAGGGAGGAGAGAGACAAGTGGCCCTGTGACTCTGATCATGTCCCTGCTCGGCTCAGCATTTATCAGAAGTTCCCATTTCCCACTGGAGAAAGTCCAAACATCTTAGCACTGACCTGCACAATGTATTTTAATATCCTCACCTCCCACTCCACCCTCTCCAGCATCATTGAACCACTTGAGTTTTCCTGTTCACACCTCTCTCCCTTTGCACATACTGTTCCTTTCACCACAAAGGATGTTTCTTCTTCTTATCCTTGCAAGAACCTCTAGTCACCCTTTATGGCTTGGCTCAAATGTCATACTTCTAAAACCCTTTCTGAAGTGCCCATACCATTTATTCAGGGAGCTGGTATTTATTGAACATCTAGCACGTGCCAGCCTCTGAGTGAGGCACATATTCATTTGGTCCTTCTTTTGTGCTACCCCATCCAAGCTTTCCAGGTCTGTGAGCAAAGGGGAGACTGGTTCAGTGTCAGAGCTCCCAGACTTGGCCTAATAATCATCACACCTGAGAACAAGGCTCCATTGCAATTTCATCAACAGGAAGGGCTGGGCAGGTTTCTTCTCATTTCCTTGCCTTAATTTCAACCTCAGCAGCTTCTGCAGCTATAAACAACAAAGGGTATTTAATATGTGAGATGCATCCGTCTGTGAAGCACTGTTCCTGCTTCATTAGGAAGTTGTGGTCAGGTTTTATTGCTGTACGTGCTTCATATCTTGATTTCTGGTTACCCGTGTGCACAGTCTGGATCTGGATACCAGTTGATTTGTTTCACCAAGATTCATTTGCTTTGCTGTGAGCAGAATGGAAATAACTGAGAGAATCTCTTTGGGGCTTTTCCCCTTGGGGTAGTAATTACACATTGGGTGGCACAAGCACCCAATCAGGGGCCAACACTTAATCAACAAATATTTCTTAAGATGAGCACTGTGCTAGATTCTGAGCTAGGCACTGCAGAACACAGATGAGCTTGGTCCTATCTCCCTGGGAGCATTAGAGTTGCTGCTGCTCTACCCACAGCTGTGCTCTTTCCTTTGCCTTCTTCTTGGCCACTCCAACTCATCTTTCAACTGTAAGCCTAAGCCTCCCCTTTTCTGGAGAGCCTTCCATAGGCCCCAGTAGATATAGTGAGTTGTTTATCCAATACAACTTTTTTCCTTCTTCCTATGAATAAACTCTGGGTATATTCTAGATAGCATTGTACACAGCTGATGAGTTATATTTCTCAGCCTTTCTTACAGTGGCTATTAAGATGTAAGAAAGATGTTTTATGAGATTTCTGGCAAATGGTCTTTTAAAAAGTTGACTTAGTCAAGAGGTGCCTTCTATTTGCCCTCACTCCCCCTTTTCCTCTTCATTTCTGGATCTCAGATGTGATGGCTGGTGCTGTTGCAGCCATTTTGAACAATGAGGTAATCTTGAAAATGTAAGACATTAAGAATGGCAGAGAAGAAAGATAGAGGGAGCCTGGTAACTACTCTAAAAGCCTTGGACTGCCTATCTCTGAATTTCTTCATTTCAGAGAAACAAATGAACCCTGTATGAAGCCTCCCTATTTTGCCTGTTTTTGTAGTGAAACTAATCCTAACCACTACAACCCCTAGGCTGTTTTATCCCTCTTATCCTGATTGATTTTTCTTCATAACACTTACCACTACTGACATTTTTATTGTTATACGTCCCCCATTGGAACGTAAGCTCCATGAGAATAGAGATTTCTCATGGTCTACAACAGTGCCTGGCACACAATATATCTCCACTATGAAGTTGCATTACTTATTGTTGTTATATGTGCGCCCTATCATAACTCATCATACTGGCAACCACACTCGTAATAGCTATCTCCCCCACCAGTCCTATGTACAGAAGTATATCTGTCTCGCTCTCTGTATAACATCTCATGCCAGCATGTAATTGATCAATAAAAATGCAACAAGTGGAGCAAATTTTTCTTTTCTAGAATCCTGGGCGGGAGAAAGGTGGCTGAGGAAGCCAAGCTGCTTCAACAGGGGTGATCTCAGTGAGGGAAGCAGCCCAAGTGGAGGTGGGAGATGAGAACTGGACTATGTCCCCCAGGGAGCTGGAGGCAATGAAAACAGAAGGTCTCTGGGGAGTCTCCTGGGTTGGAAATTGACTAAGCTTATGGAGAGAGATACAGTGAGAAAAATGGCAGATGCTTGATGTACCCAGCTCCTCATAACAAGTGAAGTTGCTAAATGCTTGGAATCCCTGACCTTCCTGGATTAGTTGTTGAAACTACTGAAGATATGCAGTTATGGGAGTTGTATATTGGAGCTGAAATTGTGTATCTGAACACAGGAGAGGCTCTAGAAAGAAGATGAAGTAAGCCATGAGAATAATGGACATTCTGTGGAAGGCTTCTTTGACTGCCTGAGGCTACAAAATGAAAGATTCTGGATGAGTACAATTTTCCCTAGTTATGAGGTGAATTATGGACCCCCCAAATACATGCAACCTCAGAATGTAACCTTATTTGAAAATAAGGTTTTCAGAAGATAACCTCAGAATGTAACTTTATTTGAAAATAGGGTCTTTACAAAGATCATCAAGTTAAAGTGAAGCCAGTAGTGAACCCTAACCCAGTATGACTGGTACTCTTGTAAAAAGGGGAAATTTGGACACGAGACAGGCATGCACAGGGGAAACAATGTGAAGACATGCAGGAAGAGGTGACCGTGTGACCAGAGTGATGCATCTAACAAGCCAGAAACATCAACGGTTGCTGGCAAACACCAGAAGGTAGAAGAGTCCAGAAATGGTCTTCCCATAGAGCTGTCGGATGGAGTATGGCCCTGTCAACACCTTGATTTCAGACTTCTAGCCTCCAGAATGGTACGACAAGAAATGTCCTGTTGTTTTAAATCACTCCATTTATAGTGCTTTGTTATTGCAGCCCTAGAAAACTAACATATCCATGAGGGAGGGAGATCCAACTGACACCTGGTTACACAAATCCATTTAAGTGAATTAAATTAGTGGAACTTCCCTGATCGTGGGGTGATAGACAAAATACTGTGTCTCAAGGACAATGACAGTATGAAGTAAGTGGACCTCATTCTGCCTGAGGATGTCAGGGTAAGCTTCACAAAGGGAGTACCAGAGAGTGGAGTCTTGATGAATGAGTAGATGTTCAGAGAATAGGTAAAGGAGAAGGAGTTCCACGCTGAGGGAGCAGACTGGGCAAAGATACTGGAGGAACTGGGTTATGGGTGTTTCCAGCATGTGGCCAGTGATTTTTTATGGCTAAGTGTAAGTTACCTGCAAGAAAACAGCAGAGAAAATAGCACAGGGCATAGCAGGGTCAGGTTATGAAAGGTCCATATTTCTAACTAAAGAGTTTTGATAGTATCCCTTACATTACAGACTCACTGAAGGATTTCAGGCATCGGATGTGTGTTATTTCATCTGTGTTCTAGAAGACTGACCTAGTAGCAGAGACGGCGACAGATTGGAAGGAGGAATAACAGTCAGGAGACCGGTGCAGCAGTTGAGGGCGATAATCATAATAGCTTAATATTCGATTAGCATTTCACCATCTTCATCTATATTTACTTTCCAAGCTTTGTTAATGTTCTCCCAAAGCCTGAAAAATAGGCATTAGTAATAATTATCCAAGTTTTGGAGTTAGAAGTGCCAAGAAACTTACAGTCCAGACAGATACATAACTCTCACAGTGAGAGACAAAAAAAGGAGCGGTCAAGTGCACGGCCTCTGGTTCAGACTGCCACGATTGGGTTGGACAATTCTACTTCCTAGCTGGGTGACCTTGAACAAGTGAGTTAATTCTAATCTCAGCCTCTTGACCAATAAAATGAGGATAAAGATAATAATTACTCTTCGGATTATTGTAAATATTAAATGAATGTATAAAGAGATAAGAAAAATGATGTAGCAAAACATGTGCTATATGTCTGCTATTATTAGGGACTGTTTTGAGAGGTGTAATGCTTAATTTTTTTGTGTCAACTTGACTGGATCACAGGGTGCCCAGATATTTTGCTAAACATTATTTCTGGGGGGTCTCTGTGAGGGTATTTCCTAATGAAATTAGCATTAAGTTGGTTTTATCAATAAAATAATTTTGCTCTCTCAAATGTGGGTGGGCATCACCCAAATCGTTCAGGGCCTGTGTAGAACAAAAAGTTGGAAGAAGGAAGAATTAATCTCTTCCTGCATAATTGCTTGAGCTGGGACATTGTTCTTGTTTTGCCCTTGGTACTCCTGGTACTCAGGTTTTCAGACTTGGACCGAAGTGCGCCACTGGCTTTCCTGAGTCTCCAGCATGCAGACAGCAGATTGTGTGACCTCTCAGCCTTCATATAACGTGAGCAATTTCCTTATAATGCGCACACACACACACACACACACACACACACACACACATTCTCCTATTGGTTCTGTTTATCTGGAGAATCCTGTCTAATATAAGAGGGCATTTACAAAGGGCTACAGAGCTATAGAGAGGATGTTACTTCATCTGGAGGGATTTGGGGAAGCTGAGGAGATGGAGCCTGAAAGATGTATGTGAACCCTGGCTGGTGTAGCTCAGCAGATTGAGTGCCGGCCTGTGAACTGAAGGGTCACTGGTTCGATTCCCAGTCAGGACACATGCCAGGGTTGCAGGCCATGTCCCCAGTAGGGTACACATGAGAGACAACCACGCACTGATGTTTCTCTCCCTCTCTTTCTCCTTCCCTTCCCCTCTCTCTAAAAATAAATAAATAAAATCTTTAGAAATAAGATACATGTGAGTGTGATGGGTGGCAAAGAGGAGGAAAGGCATTCCAAACAAGGGGAACAGAGTATGCAAAAGCAGACAGAATTGAGGACCACTGCATGTTAGGGGAGGGGGAAAAGTATGAAGCATGGGGTATGCATGGAAGAGGGTAGTGAGGATAGATGTTGGCACATGATGGGGAACATGATGCTAGCATGGTAGACTGGGACCAGTTCTGAAGATCCTAAAGTTGGACTGTGTGACATCATCAGACCTGTCATGTCAACAGACGGCTGTGGTGGCCATGTGTGCAGGAAACAATCTGCACAGAAAGGCCAGGGAGGAGGTAAGGAAGGGCTTAGGGCCAGCGCTCGGGCAGTGTTTGCAGACACGGAGAGGAGGAAACGGATGTGAGGCGTTTATGATTGGGAACAGATAGAACTTGGTGCCTGAATGTGGGTGGTGAGGAAATTGGAATTGAGGATTAGTAAAGATGACAGATACCATTCATCTGGATGAAGAACTGAGAAGGCTGTTCAGACTTGGCGGTAAGATAAGTTGAACTTTGCACATGCTGGATGTGAGATGCTTTTCAGATATACAGGTGGGGAGGTTTACAGAAGGCAGCTGCAAAATGGGCTTGGAGTTTGGAAAACAAAGCGAAAGGGTGGTGCTAATTGGGGAACTATTGGCAGGGAAACAGCAGCAAAAGCAATGGAATTGGGAGGCTTTTCCCGGGAAGTACGTACAATGAGAAGAGGAGCAGGTACCAAACCTCCCATAACAGGTCATGGTTTCTTAACTTGGCTCATTCACCAGAATCCACCTCCAGAATGGGCAGAATGGGAATATGGAACTCAGCCAATATTTTCTTAACTTTTAAATACAAAAGAAAGAATCTAGGGATAAAATAGGTTTGAGTTTTGACTAGAGAGGTCCAGGAACCAAGGTGCCCAGTACTGAAGAGCAAAGGGAATGAGTGGCAGTAAGTGATCACTAATAACACTGGGCATTCAGAGAGTACCTTTCTCCTAAGAACTGGAATCTCTGCCCAGACACCATGAATCTTCACAGAAAGTTCGGGAGGTCTGTTCAAGGTGGGGAGATTATACTACTTCCGGCACACAAAAAATTGGTTCTGAGAACACCAGAAAGTTCTTTGAACACAAAGCCAGAGAATGTTATGGTCAGACAACCTGACTCCAAGCCTGGTCCTTGTGGCTGTAAGTCAGATCTGTTTCCTTGTCTAGATCTGACAACACAATCGCGTGCCCTCCTGGCCTTGCCAATTCTAGATCTCAAATTCAGATCTCAAGGCAGACCAGGCGAAGGGGATGCATGTGTTCCAGAAGAGAACTTGATTTCAGCAAGGCATTCCCGGGGGGAGAAAGTAGAGACTTTAGAGTCAGACAAACATTACTCCAAGAGTCACAGCTACCACTTACCAACTGTATAATGCAGGGCTATGTATTTTGTATCTCTGAGCCTCAGTTTCCCCAACCTCAAAATAAAGACAACGCTAGGTCTTTCATGGTTGTGTGAAGATGCATTCATTCAACAAATTTTTTTTGAGTATCTACTGTATGCCAGGCATTGTTATAATTTCTTGGGCTATATCAGGAAACAAAGATTCCTGCTTGGGCTCTTACTTCCCTCGGAGGTGAAGGGTGAGAGAGAAGGAGAGAGAGATGATAAATAATGAAATAATGGGGGACAAAATTATCTGGCATGTTAGACGATGATAAGCTCTGGGAAATGGAGAGATAAGGTATGCCAGGCACTTCGCACACTATCTGGCTAGCACGTAGTAGGCATTCCAGAAATTGGTGTTACTATTATCATAATTAAGGAAAGACGAAGAGCCCAAGGCAGACTGACAGGCTGTAAATTTTTATGAAAATATGTCTATCTCTTAAACTTCAATCAGGAGTAAGCAGAAAATCTGCCAGGGAAGGATAAGGGTAGATGATTACAAAGTGAAAAAAAAATCAACCTGAAATGCTTTTACGTGATGTGTAATTAGCTACATCTATTCTAATGACCGCTAATTAAGCTGTCTCTTGCAGGCTCCCAGAGAAAATCACTTGCCCAAACAGGTAGACTGAAATGCATATTATGAGACCTTCAGCATTTAAATTGAGTCTGATTTTTACCACAGCTTATGGAGCAGTTTAGAAAGGTTAGCTGATTTTCTTCTAACAAGCTGTATTTTTCTGGAAAAAAAAAGTGAACATTATGTCAATGACATTTTCTGTAGCATTTCATCCATGATGACTCTTCGGTCTGCACTACGGAGTTGTGATCAGAGATTTGGGTCATTCATTTATTAGTTTGGCTAACAAACATTAATGCAGTTAATAATGAAAACGAGGGTTCAAAATTCTTCACTATGGACCCGTTACTGTGTCAAGTATTTATGTGCTATGCCTAATTTAATTTTCTAAGAGTATGACTCTTTAAGGTACCTATCTTTTAAAGGTTTTGTTTTTATTTTATTTTTTAGAGAGGGGAAGGGAGGGAGAAAGAGAGGGAGAGAAATATCAATGTGTGGTTGCCTCTCAAGCACCCCCTACTGGGGACCTGGCTTGCAACCCAGGTGTGTGCCCTGGCTTGGAATTGAACCAGCGACCCTTTGGTTTGCAGGCCAGCACTCAATCTACTGGGCCACACCAGCCAGGGCAAAGGTAGATATCTTTTAAATGATGCAACAGAAATCTATAGAGATTAAGTAACTTGACATGGTCAAATAGCTAGGAAGAAGTGGAGGCAGAATTTGGACCCAGGTTTGACTAACAACTAGTGCTCATATTTGACCACTATTACTATGACAGACCCGATGGTAAATTGAGTAAGGTATGTATGGTTCTGGCTTTGGAGAGCCTAGTTATTCAACACGAGAGACATATAAATAAATAAATATAAAACAATACAGTGAGTACTAAATTAGACATAATAGATGTGGTCTAGGAATCCAGAAAGAAGGAACTGCCTACTCAGATGGCATTGGGGAAAATTTTCCACAAGCGATGTTTAAGGTGGTGTTAATGAATGAGTCGGAGTTTGTTGGAAAGCAAAAGTCAGGGTTTAAGGAAAGAGCATATTGAGCAAGATTTCTTCGGCTCTAAAGCCCATGCTTTAAACACTATGCTGAACTATCCCCATTCATCTCACAATTAGATGTTCCCTGAGCATTTTCTTGTGCACTCAGGTGTTTAAGGGAGACAAGAAGGAAAAGCAGAAACTGACTTAATATTAATAATCAACATAAAGAATTCAGGTATTACAAAGAGATGTTCTCCTTGCAGATTTCTGCCCTGAGGATATTGAAATGAGGCATTAGTTGTGCTCGAGGAGATGCGAAAGTTCTACCAGGCAGGACACACAGTGCATTGGGCACTTGTTTGTCTATCCCAGAAATTTCTCACACTGGCCTCCAACCCCAAAGCTCCTCAGCAAGGTCCCAAGCAAACCCCTTAGAGATGCAAAGTTAGCAACAGGGTTGCAGACTTAACAAGAGGGTTGATGCAGAAATCTCAGAACACACAATCAGTGGAAACACGGTGAAGATCCCTTGTGTTCCGGACGTGTAGCTGTCTATAGCAAGAGGGAAATGATTGCATTGGCAGCTGTTCAGCCTCATCTCTCTAAGAAGATGGCTTATTATTGTAAAGCTTTTCTGTCTTGTGAGAAGTAAAAGTGTGTTTGCATTCCTGTTGCGTCTCACCCACCACAGAGCAGAACTAGTATAGATGTTTCTGTCCTAAGGGCTACAATAAAAATGAAAGCCCTAATGTAAACCTTACAGTCGTTGGGCTTGAGACAGAAATGCCGAACAATGCCTAGCACCAGTTTGGGAACACAGCTGGTATATCATGCTTGCTAAGTTAAATAAATAAACAAAATATTAAGCAAACAAAAACGTTAAACAAATGTATTTGATCTTCTGTCAGTGTGGATGTTGCAATTATATTTATGGGTTATTTCTGGTGACAAAACAAAAAAGAATCAAGCATTTGAAACAAGAGGAACAGCCATGTGCAGTGACCCTGGAGGGAGCACGACGTCCCCAGGGAAATGAAAGTTCTCCAGGGTGACTGGAGTGCAGAGGTGAAGGGGCAGCTAGGGCTAGATGAGGCAGGCGAAGGTCAGAGATCCAGACCTGTAATTAAGGAGGTAAGAACAGTGGGGACATTGATGGATTTTTAGGTAAGGGATGATTTATGTCTTTACTGAACGACACTTAGGCTGCTACATGAAGAACGGATTGTAGGGAGCAACAGTTGACACAGGAGAGCCATTGGGAAACTCCTGCAAAGTCTCCAGGGAGGGAATGGACTGGGGAGGGGAGTAGGAGGGGAGACAGGAGGGATGAGAGACGAGGCAAGTAGGACCGGCCGGGCTGGAGGGAAAAGGAGAAATCATCACCAACTCTCACCTGAGCAACTGATGGATATCAAGTACTGATACGGGGAACAGTAGAAGATGAGAACGTCTGGAGGGAAAGTCAAGAGGTTGGTTTTGGACCCAGTAGGTTTTTGTGATTACTTGAATAACATGCAAATAGAGATTTCAGGCCTAGTGGAAAGGTTTAGACTGATGTGTGTGGGGGGGTGTTTGTGTATGCATGTATCATATTACACAAAAATAGATCATACTATTTTAAAAAAACAGTGCATCATCCTGTTTTTTAACTATATTTTATTGATTATGTTATTACAGTTGTGGCAATTTTTTTCCCTTTGCTCCCTCCACCCAGTACCCCACTTCCCTCCAGCAATTGCCCCCTTAATTCATGCCCATGGGTTGTGCATATAAGTTCTTTTGTTTCTTTTTTTAAAGTATATTTTATTGATTATGCTATTACAGTTGTTCCATTTTTCTCTCCCCTTTATTCCTCCCAGTCATGCACCTGCCCTCCCACCAGCATTCTCCCACTGCTCTTAGTTCATGTCCATGGGTCATACATATAAGTTCTGAGGCTTCTCCACTTCCTATACTATTCTTAACCTCCCCCTGTCTATTTTGTACCTACCATTTATGCTTCTTATTCCCTGTACCTTTTCCCCCATTCTTCCCTCTCCTCCTGCTTGCTGATAACTCTCCATGTGATCTCTATTTCTGTGATTCTGTTCCTGTTCTAGTTGCTTGCTTAGTTTGTTTTTGTTTTGTTTTTCTAAGGTTCAGTTCTTGATAGTTGTGAATTTGTTGTCATTTTACTGTTCATATTTTTGATCATCTTCTTTTACTTAGTTAAGTCCCTCTAACATTTCATATAATAAGGGCTTGGTGATGATGAATTTCTTTAACTTGACTTTGTCTGGGAAGCACTTCATCTCCCCTTCCATTACAAATGATAGATTTTCTGGATAGGTTTGCTGTAATCTTGGATGTAGGTCCTTACCTTTCATGACTTCAAATACTTCTTTCCAACCCATTCTTGCCTGCAAGGTTTCTTTTGAGGAAATCAGCTGATAGTCTTATGGGAATTCCTTGGTAGGTAACTGTCTCCTTTTCTCTTGCTGCTTTTAGGATTCTCTCCTTATCTTTAACCTTGGGTAACTGAATTATGATGTGTCTTGGTGTGTGCTTCCTTGGATCCAACTTCTTTGGGACTCTTTGAGCTTCCTGGACTTCCTGGAACTCTATTTCCTTTGCCAGATTGGGAAAGTTCTCCTTCATTATTTGTTCAAGTAAGTTTTCATTTTCTTGCTCTTCCTCTTCTCCTCCTGGCATCCCTATGATTTGGATGTTGGAACGTTTAACATTGTCTTGGAGGTTCCTAAGTCTCTCCTCATTTCTTTGAATTCTTGCTTCTTCATTCTGTTCTGATTGAATGTTTATTTCTTCTTTCTGCTCCAAATCATTGACTTGAGTTCCAGTTTATTTCCCTTCACTGCTGGTTCCCTGTATATTTTTCTTTATTTCACTGTACATAGCCTTCACTTTTTCCTCTATTTTATGACCATACTCAACCATTTTGTGAACACCCTGATTACCAGTGTTTTTAACTCTGCCTCTGATATGTTGGCTATCTCTTCATCACTTAGTTCTGTTTTTGGAATTTTGATCTCTTCTTTCATTTGGGCCATACCTCTTTGTCTCAGCACACCTATTACATTGTAATGGGCGGAGCCTTAGGTACTGGCCAGGGCAGAGCAAACCAGGTCACTGCCTTGTGGTGCTGTATGTGGGGGAGGGGTCCAAGAGGGAACAATGCTGCTTGCTCTGCTCTCAGTGGCTTTCAGTCACTTCTTCCACTACCCACAAGCAAATTGGGCCCTTCTGGTAATAATTCCCAGGTGGGTAGGTTTATGTAGGTTCTAGGACCCTGTGGGTATCTCCAACAAACTCTCCCATGAGGCTAGGAGTTTTTCCTGCTTCCACAAACTCCACAGATTTTTCCAGTCAGAAATTTAGAGGCTTTATTTCCCTGCGCTGGAACCCTAGGTTGTGAGGTATTTTTCACTCCTCAGTTGTTCCTCCTCGTTTATCTGCATGCAAATGTGGGACTGCCTGGTCTGTCAGCTGCCACCTTGCCCACCAGGTCCTCCAGCCATCACCTTGCCTCATATCCTCTCCACCCCTGCTGCCTGTCTCCACCCCTCCTACCAGTCTGGATGAATGTTTCTTCTTTAACTCCTTGGTTGTTGGACTTCCATACAGTTCAATTTTCTGGCAGTTCTTGTTATTTTTTTGTTTTTAAATTTGTTTTTGTCCTTCTTTTGGTTGTGTGAGGAGGCAAAGTGTATCCACCTATGCCTCCATCTTGGCTAGAAGTCTAAAATCGCATGTGAGTTCTTTGACTTCTGCATTTCCTATACCATTCCTAACGTCCCTCTGTCTATTTTGTACCTACAAATTATGCTTCTCAGTTCCTACACCTTTTCCCCCTTTCTCCCCCTTTTCTCTCCCAACTGATAACCCTCCAAATGATCTCCATATCTAAGATTCTGTCCCTGTTCTGATTGTTTGCTTAGTTTTTTAAAAAAAAATTTCAGTTGTTGATAGTTATGAATTTGTTGTCTTTTTAATGTTCATAGTTTTGATCTTCTTTTTCTTAAATAAGTCCCTTTAACATTTCAGGTAAGAATGACTTAGTGATGATGAACTCCTTTAGCTTTACCTTGTGTGGGAAGCACTTTATCTGCCCTTCCATTCTAAATGATAGCTTTGCTGGACAGAGTAATCTAGATTGTAGGTCCTTGCTTTCCATCACTTTGAATACTTCCTGCCAGTCCCTTCTTGCCTGCAAAGTTTCTTTTGAGAAATCAGCTGACAGTGTTATGAGTACACTTTTGTAGGCAACTCTCTGTTTTTTTCTTTCTGCTTTTAAGATTCTCTCTTTATCATTAATCTTTGGCATTTTAATTATGATGTGTGTTGGTGTGATTCTCTTTGTGTCCAACTTGTTTGTGACTCTCTGTGCTCCCTGGGCTTGTATGTCTATTTCCCTTGCCAAATTAGGGAAGCTTTCATTATTTTTTCAAATAAGTTTTCAGTTTTTTGTTCTTCCTCTTCTTCTGGCATCCCTATGATTCAGATGTTGGCACATTTGGAGATGTCCCAGAGTCTTCTTATCCTACTCTCGTTTTTTTGAATGCTTGTTTCTTCTTTCTGTTCTTGTTGAATGTTTATTTCTTCCTTATGTTCCAAATTGTTGATTTGAATCCTGGATTCCTTCCCTTCATTGTTGGTTCCCTGTAGATTTTTCTTTATTTCACTTAGTGTAAACTTCATTTCTTCCTTTATGTTGTTGCCTTACTCAATGAATTCTCTGAGCATCCTGATCACCAGTGTTTTGAACTCTGTGTGTGATAGGTTGGCTATCTCCATTTTGTTTAGTTCTTTTTCTGAGGTTTTGTTCTGTTCTTTAATTTGGGCCATATTTCTGTTTCCTCAGTTTGGCAGTGTCCCTGTGTTTGCTTCTGTGTATTAGGTAGAGCTGCTTTGACTCCCTGTAAAGGCACCTGTAAATTATGTGGGGTGGAGCCTTGTGTAATTCCCAGTGTGGGGCAATCGCTTCACTGCTTTGTGACTTTGTGTGGGGGGAGGGTTTGGAGAGGGGACTGTGCTGCTGCCTGGTTTCTGGAGGTTTGCCTGGTACTCGCCCCATTTCCAGTCACTTTACCCACTCCCCATATGCAAGTGCCCTTCTAGCTGTTGCCCTGGTGTTGAATCCCAGAGTGGGTGGGTTTGCATATGTTTTAAGTCTGTGCAGTCCTTTTAAGTGGAGTCTCCTGAAAATCTGGCAGTTTCTTTCACTGCCCCAACCCCCATTGGTTTTTACAGCCAGAAGTTATGGAGATTTTTCTTTCCAGAACTGGAACCCTGGGCTGTGCAGTCTGGCCTGGGAACACTTGTTCCCAAGGTATCCCTCCTGGTTTTTATCTACCACACATGAATGTGAGACCACCAGTGCCTATTCTGCTGCCTGCCTCTCCTTACCACGCTGCATCACCTTGCCTCTCTGCACCATCTCTGTGTCTCCACCCCTCCTACCTGTCTGGATAAATGTGGCTTCTTTAAATCCTTGGTTGTCGGACTTCCATGCAGTTTGATTTTCTGACAGTTTTGGATGTTATTTGTTTTGAGATTTAGTTGTAATTGTTTTTGTGGTTGCATGAGAAGGCAAAGCTTGTCTACCTATGCCTCCATCTTGACTGGAAGTCTTGATCTAAAGTATGTATTCCATATACTTCTTTAATAATCTATACAATTCTCTTATCTTTTTAACCCTTTCGGTACAAGCGCTCTTTCCGCCGCGACACTCCCGCTGTATGAGGTGCTGCACCGAAAACGCGCACATAGCACATGGTCAGTTCTCCATTGTGTGAAGACTTTCCTAACCTTATATAAGATCTATGCTTAATAAAACAATGCTTTTTTCCAAGTGTTGTTTGTCACTTTAATATTAAGAGATAGTTATATAAAATTCTATCAATTATATAAGTAAAATTTATAAAAATTATATACAGATGGATGCCGGATATATCCGGCTCTCGTCCACACAGGTCATCAGATGGGCGCCGGATATATCCGGCACCCGTACCGAAAGGGTTAATGGTTGCATGACATATCATCATAAAAATATGCCATTATTTTTTCATTAAAAAGTTTAAATTCTAAAATATTTGGAAAACATAAAATTATAGAATATGTGACATATATGTAAGTATCCATCACCCAGGTTTAATAGATGTTAACAATTTGATATATTAATTTTAGATCTCTTTATTTTGGATTTAAAGAAAAGATATTTCAAATACAATTAAGGCCCTGCTCCTATCCCTCTCCTCCTCTTCCTCCATCTTTTCTTTCATCTCCAGAAGAAATTGGTATGTGGGATCTCTGGGCATTTTTTTTTTACCTTAAACACATTTTTGCTTCTGTAAATAATATGTAACATAGTGTTATTTTAAAATTCACATAAATTGATTCATACAGTTGCATATCCTTTTGCAATATCTCTTTTCATTTTACACTATATGTATAATATTTATCCAGCTTTAAAAAGCCCTCTCTTAGTGGACGCTTTTATTTTTAATCTGTTATTTCAACATGGATATAGGACAGTTTACACAAATACAATCTTAGGGACATAGGTCTGAAGTGCTCTTTAACCAGGTGCCATCTGCGAACATTGGCATGAAAACCACTACATGTTTATTTCCTGAGCCTAACACTGGAATGTCAGTCTGTGACATACACATCAGGCCATGCAGAGCAGGTGTTATGTAATGTTACATTCTGGTGAGAATGACCTTGCTTTGAAGCTGCTTTGTCAGCACATCAGCTCAGAACAGGAACCAAGTTGTTGAATGAGAGGCAGAGAGTCCAGTCTGTCTCTTCTGGGTTGGGCATTGATGGAGCTGCTGGCTCACCATGCCCCACTCTTCATCTTGGCCCTTTAAAGCTTTCTTAATTGCTTAACTCTGGAGCCAACCAGCCAGTTCTTACATCAAACACTCATCCCACACCCACAGGATTTCTCCTCCTCCTCCTTTTTTCCTTTTTCTTTTTAATGTACACCCAGCACCTCCCACTTTTAAAAAAAACTTCTGAATGCTTTCAGTCTCAAACAAAGCTTTATAGATTTGTTGGCAGGAAATCCAGAGTGGAATTTCCATTAAATTGTAGTAAAGCAACTCTTCAAACAACATGTACTGAACAATCAAACACTTTTAAATGTCAATCCCCAACAAAAGCATGCATTGTCCCTGGAGAACCCTGAACGGCACTAACCTCAGAGTGGGAAGAGTTTACAAAAACGTAACCTATTTCATTTCACAGGTTGCATGCTGTACAAAACTTCCCACAATCCATCAAAAGTAAGGTTTCCTGGTGGCACATTTCAACTCAAGCAGCTGCATAATGGGCCAGTTTTGCTCCCCTTAGGGAAGAGTGACAGCAGTTTTCTTTACAACTGAGAAAATTTTTCATAATGACAAAGTCAAGTAGGAAGTACAATTTGGTTCCAACTCTCATACTTCTCAGCTTCTGGAACATAGTAGCTAATATTTATTGAGCACTTACTAGGTGCCAGGGACTGTTATCTCAGGTAAACCCGCCCAGTGAGATATGTACTGCCACTACTTTCACTCACTTTCCAGATGAGGAAACTTGGACATGGCACACATGACGAACATGTTCAAGGTCGTAGGGCTTATAAGAGAGGGAAGCAGGATTTAACCTCAGGGAGTTTAACTTCATAGCTCACGTAACTGTACTGATTTAATGAATTCTTGAAAAGCATTCACATTTTAATATGATAGGAAAGAGGACTAACTGGTAATAGGCACTCACTAGAGGCCAATATTGTACTCGTGCTCTCTTTTTTAAGTCTCTCAACACACTTATTAGTGGTAGGTGTTATCCTCCCTAATTATGTATGAGGAGGTAGAGTCTTACCTGCACAGGAGTGACAAGTGGTCGGCTTAGAATCTGAACCCTGGCGCAGTAGAAAAAACTATACCATCCTGCCTTCCTAGAAAAAGACTGAGCACATTGGAGGTTCTCATAATGCTTTAGATTTTATGGCCTCTTTTGCTCCCTCTTTCTGATGCAAAGGATACACATATGATTCAGTGGGAGAGCATCTGACTCTTAAGAGTTTGTAAATTTGTTTTAATAAAATGTCAATTTATGACCCAGACGCAAGAAACTGCAAATAAATCAAAATGTCTTACTTTAAATGATAAAAAAACAAACAAACAAACAAAAAAAAAACCCAGCTGGGAAAAGAGCAGCTGTAACTCTGATGATTCTCCCAGTGCAACTATTCCTTCAGGGTCCCTGGAGGTAGACATGGCATGTATGTGTATGGTAGATGTCAGAGATGCAAGCATATGCAAAACCATCCTGATCTCACCTTAACCCTACCCCCCTAGCAACGGGGATTTTCATTTTCCTTCATTTGGATGTTATTCAGAATTTTCTCATAAATTCCCAAACAGACAAGTCTGGAGGCCTCCCAACAAGTTATATGGTACGTGAGCCATAGTTATATAAGGTTAACAACAAAACAGAAGAAAGACTGTGTCAAACTAGGTGACTGGGGATGATGCAACTGGTGTAGCAGCTGCTGGCCTTTGGTGGCTGGTTGGGCTCCAGTGGAGGTGAGAGGGGAGGCAAATCCCCCCTTTTGATCTCTTCAGGCCCCAGGGCAGTTGTCAAGGGAACCCTGTTCAACTGAACCTGTGGGGAAGGCCCTGAGCCCTGGTGAGGACCACAGTGACCTCTCCATGGAGGAGGTCCCCGAGGCAGTGGGTGGGGCACTGAGGAGAAACAGCGGGGCGGATGTGTCATTTGTTGTTCCAGTCTCCAGGGCTGGCATGGCATTCAGGAGAAAAGGGGAAGGAGGGGCAGATGGAGGAAAGAATTTGTTCCAGCTCCAAAACTGGCTAGGAAACGTTGCTAGAAATGCAAACAGAAGGAGATTTTCCAATAAAGAGTGCTTTCATCACTTTTTAAAGGTGTCTACATCCATAATAAAAATATGCCGAGAAATAAGTGGCCCTGAGTGGAGTGTCCACCCGGCTGTGGAAAAAAAGCCCTCGGCTGCTCCCACTCTGTTCCCCTCCAAGGACACCTGACACCAGGTGACTCAGCAGAGCCTCTTTTAAAGGATACAGAACCTCAGAATACACTTGACATCCTTTCTCTGAGGTGTCAGCACTAGTGGTGAGTTACACTCCCTGTTTTCACTGATCCCACACACAGGGCCTGAATACAAAATACGCTTGAATTCAAGCAGACAAGTCTTGTTGAGGGCTTTGAGCAGAGTGAGAGCCATGGAAGGGTGAGGCATTTGAACAGCACACAAAAGCTG
This sequence comes from Macrotus californicus, assembly GCA_007922815.1. Lineage (NCBI taxonomy): Eukaryota > Metazoa > Chordata > Mammalia > Chiroptera > Phyllostomidae > Macrotus > Macrotus californicus. Next base: position 51,717 of record VMDR010001521.1, on the reverse strand, counting down.
AGTTGACCCAATTCTAAAATTCTAATTTTGCCAAGTGCTGACTTGTCTTCCCATTCACATGTAGCCTCTCGGTACTTAAGACCTAGACATTTTAAAGCAGCTGCATGTAAGGCCCTTTCACTCCACGAGAAGTGAGTTTTGTTTTGTTTTTTTTAACTTTTTAAAAACTGACACACAAAACAAGAACTTCAACTGCCCATTGAATTATAAAGTCAAACTTTTCAGAACTCAAAGCAGACTCAACCTGGGTGCCTTATGGTTATTAAACTCCTCACTTCTTTAGGCAGAACAGGAGAGCACATAGCAACCAGCAGTCCAGAAGGCTCTCAGCAACATGAAATCTTAGGAGATAATGTTAGCACTTCCTGGCCCCCAGGTTGTGTCTTATAAGTATTTATAAGGCTGTGAACCTACACAGGTAGAAGGCATTTATGGGGTAAGACCAAAGCAATTGACTTTTTTTCTATCACCCCACTGAGTTCTCTCAAGGGCAAGGAGATAATTTTTTACTTATGTTGTATCTCCTCTATGGAGTGGCTGAGAGATGGTAACTTATTTTATGGTTGCTATACCTTAGAGAAGGGCAGGACAACCACTTGAGCCCAGTGATCAACCTTGGCATTGCCAAGAGTGAGACAATCAGAAGTGGCCTCTCAGCGTGGTCCAAAGTGAAGCACACAGCACCACCTCAACGAATCATTGCCAAAAGTCCTGAAGCAGATCAAATGTCTAAGGCCAGCTTCTAGCTCACAAGAATTATGGGGGAGAGTAAGCAAGTTAAATTCTTCCACGAGGACATAAAAAAAGTTAATCTAGAAGTCAGGGCTCTTTATAGGACAGTGGGGCCTCGTTCGCCTGAAGCATTGGCATCAAAAATTAAGGTAGGGGCTTGGGAAAGAGAAACTCCATCCTAAAATGTTATGTCCTAAGAGACATAACAACCAAATGCAGTGTGTGGGTCTGGAACTGTGATTCAAACATACCCGTTGTTTAAAACGAAAGTCTTCTCCGGCCCCCACATGCCGCTAGCCCTCACTCCATCTCTGCCTTCCTTCACGCGGACGCTCCTTCCAAGAGCTGTCGACAGCACAGGTGTGCGCTACGTTCTCACTTTCCATTCCCTGCGCCAGTCCGGTCTGCCTTCTGTCTTTATTTCTCCGCTAAAGCTTTTGCTCCAAGGTCACAAATGGCCTCCATGCTTCTCAATGTGTCTGTGTGTATTTTATTTCTTTATTTTTTTTAAAATTGCTTTTTATAGAGAGAAATCATACTGCTAAATATTGTTGCTACCCAGGTATTCTGAATAAACATTAGACTTTTAAAACTATTTTATTAGATATGAATATAATTTAGAGACCATAAAATTCATCCATTAAAGCATACAGTTCAATGACTTTTAGTATACACCCAGAATTAGGGAGCCACAACCACAACTAAAGTTTAGACATTTTTAGGCCCCAAATAAACCCCTCCCCCATTGGAAATGACCACCCACACCCTTCTCTAGTTCTCGGCAATCTCAAACCTGCGTTGTGTCCTTACAGATTTGCCCGTTCTGAACATTTTCTATAAATGGAATCATACAAGATACGGTCTTTTGTGACTGGCTTCTTCCACTTAGTGAAATGTTTACAAGGGTCATCCACGCTGCGTGTACCACTGCCAAACAATGACCCCTTGGATGTATATACCACATTATATTTATCTATACTTTAATTCATAGGCATTTGCCTATTGCCTATTATATACTTTTTGGCTATTATGTATAGTGCTTCTATGAATATTCATGTATAAGCTTTTATATGGACATACATGTATATTCTCACTTCTCTTGAGTATATATGTAGGGATAGAATTGCTGAGTTACATCGTAACTCAACGTTGAAAGTCTGAGGAACTGTCAGACTATTTCCCAAAGCAGTTGCACCATTTACATTCTATCAGCCATGTCCGAGGGTCCCGACTTCTGTATATTCTCCCTAACACTTACTATCTGTCTCTGGTGTTTGGTTTTCCTTATCTACTTTTCTTTGTCTATTCTTTGCCTTTTATGATATTGACATTTTGGAGAACTAAATCCCTTTCCCCTCTGTGTTAAACAGGATGATCTTCATTTTAGGTTTATCTGATGTTTCCTCATAACTAGATTGAGGTTGTTCATTCCTGGCCAGAACACTGCACAGGTGACATTATGTCCTTCTCAGGGTGTCGCATCTGGACACTGGTGATGTCCACTCTGTCCCTCTTGATGATGTTAATTTTGACCACCTAGTCGAGATGTTGTTTGATTTCTCCACCCTATAATTACTGTTTTTTATTCTTTGTAACAAACAATTTGTGTGTGAGTCACTTAAAGATGATTCGGATGTTCTGTTCTTAGTCAAAATTTCCTCCTAGATTTAGCTTCTATCAAAGATTTTTGCCTAATCCTGTCTTTATCAAAATGGTTGAAAATGAGTATTTTTCAACTATAGCCCTCTCTCCTCGTTTATCTGCTGGCCCTTGGCGTTTTATTGTAAGCTAGAGCTCTCCCTTCTCTATTTATTTATTTAGTTAGTTAATTAGTTAGTTATCTATCTTTTATTGGTAAGAAAGTACAAATTCTCTTTTCCAATGCTTTATAATTCCTTACTGTACTCAATTGGTTTGGACAGTGGGAGTCCCTCTAATCTGGCTCCTGTGTCCTTGTGACATGCCCCAGTGGCACACTTGTATCCTCTCTCTCTCTCTTGCTCTCTCACTCATTCCTGGCATAACAAGATATTCTAGGCTCATCTTCTCACTCCCTGACCTCAACCCTGGAATTTGCCATTTCTCTGAGAAGCCCATTTCCCCTTAGTGAGGAATGTTCTTAGCCACAGGTGTGCTCATTAGGGGTGGACATGTGTGCTTCTTGACCCTTTAGTAGACAAATCTAGGAAATATACACACATATTCATATACATGTGCACATAAAACATACATATCCATCCACATATACATGTTTTAGAAATCATGCATTTACATTGGTATCTCCATTGCCATCTCATGGGATTCTTTCTTGCATTTTCCCAATCCATTTTTGTTTTTTTTTCTTTTTAACTTTATTGAAGTATAATTGACAAAAAAAAATTGTAAGATATTTTAAGTGTACATTATGGTTATTTGATATATGCATGCATTATGAAAGAATTCCCATCATCTAATTAATTAACACATCATCACCTCACATGTTTATCAATCCACATTTGTGTGTCTCTTCTTCTGTAGTGAAAACCTTAATGTGAATGTGTTCACTCCCTTCTCAACCTTATAATAATACATGCACAATAGCTTCAGAGTTGCTTCATGAACTATGCCATGACTATAACCTTCCTTAAGTGAGTTAGGATTGGTTTACAGTTCTTTAAATTCATGAAAGTTTTCATACATTTTTAGTGAGAAATCTGAAAAATATCCTGAGGACTTAGAAACCCTTGATAAAAAATCTGTTATGAGCCTGAAATACAAGTTCAGTTCTCAGCTTGAAGCTGAATTTTTGGATATTTTCTTTCTAGGGTAGAAAGGCAGCTGCAGTTTCCTGAGAGCAGCCTTTAATTGAGAACATGTTTGCAAATCCACCGTGTAATCCTAGAATTCATTCAAATAGGCATTTATGCTCAATGTGTCTCGGTTTTGGCTTGGTTGGAGCATGCCGGCAGACAGCAGGACGACCGGCTACGTTTTGTTAAGATAGACTGTGCTGAACTTAACGATGGCAGCGGATCCACCCGACAGCCCAGGGAAACAACTCCCTGCTGCTCTCGCAAGTGAAGCTGAAATCTGCCTGCCTTCTTCTCTCTTCTTTGGTGCAGAAGAATCAAAAATTCTCTCAAACTGCACCTGGGGCACTCTGACCGGTGTGGCTCAGTGGGTTGGAGTGTTGTCCGGTGACCAAGAGGTTGCATGTTCAATTACTAGTTCGGGCACATGCCTAGGTTGTAGGTTCAATCCCTGGTCTGGCGCATACGATCCCCAGTCAGGGCATGTACAAAAAGCAGTTGATGATTCTCTCGCATTGCTGTTTCTCTGTCTCCCTTCTCCTCTCTAAAAGCAATGAAAAATGTCCTTGGGTGAGAATATATATAAAAAGAAAATCAAACTAGGCTCAGGCCACTCTGGAGATAAGCTCAATTCCTGTCCTGTCTCCAACTCTTCAGCCATTATTCCATGATTATTACTTACATTTTTTGACTCACTGCATTTATCATCAATTCTGCCAATAATTGTTGATTTCCAGCCTTGACAGCAAGAATGCTAAGCAATGAAGAAGGGACTCAGAGCAGCCTCTCAATCTGGATAAAACAGACTTTAATGGGGTTGAGAGTTCAGGGGCCCAATACATTTCCTTTCTCTTTTCCCACCCATGTAATATACCAATCGAGAGATAGGATGCAAGCATATGGAAATCAATGTCTCTTTATTACTGATAAAAATCTAGGCCGGAGTATGTAGTGGATGCTGTTGCACTGCCTGAAACCCCTTTCAGGAAGGATGGGCTCATTCCCCAGCTCCAGGGAGTGCTTCCAGAGATAGCCATCGGCTGACAGCTGTCTCTGGGGATTGTCTTGGCTGAAGATAACTGTCTCACCCAAGGTCTCACCTTCCAGAGGCAGCCTGCATCCAGTGATTGATTCAACTTGGGAGCTCAAAGGCCTGGCCCACTCACTGCAGTTTGGAACAGGTCCGTGGGGTTACTGAGGTCTTTGTTGGGGCTGCATTGCTGCTCAACCTCTCCCTCTACCCATTCTGCTTTCTTCTGCTCCTTTCTATAGGTAGCCATCCCAAGAGCACTTCCCTGTAAATTTCCATCATGGAATCCCAAACATTTCAGCCTGGAGTGCATCCAGTCAGGGGAAGCATCCTGGAGGAGGTTCCATTTGGCTGCGTTTTGGAACTAAAAGTGTGACAGGCAAACAGAGTATATGTGATTCATTCCAGGGTTCAGCATAAGGGATGGCCCAAAAAACTTAAAGACTCAGCTCAGATGTTCTACAAACATTCCCCTTCCCATCCAGGACCTGCCATAGGGCCTGAGTTGAATGTATTGATAATAGTGATGAGTGAGCTTTCTCCATTTCAGATGGTAGGTTGTGTTTGTTTTGTACAACAAAAGCACAGGAGCAAGTCATATCAAACAGGAATAATAAAGATTATCATTTATTGAGCTCTTATGGTATGGCAAGCACTGTGCTAAACACTTTATGCATGTTCTCTTATTTAGTTCCCATAATGATTCAATGAGGCTGAGACTATTTTTCCTCCAATTTTGTAAAGAAAACTGAGGCTTCGCCAAGGTAAGAAGCTTTCCAGTGGTCAAATATCCAGTGAGACTCTTGACCACGCATATTACAGATTTCCTCAGACAAGGAACCACGTGAGAGTGTAGACGAGAGTTGCCAAGTCCAGGGGGAGTGGTGACGCCTCTCAGATGTCCAGCAGGGCCTGGCCTCATAGCAGCGCTTGCCTCAGGCAGCTGGAGGCTGGGAGACCGAGCCCACTTGCTGGCATGGCTTCTGCCTCTCCAGCTTAGGAGAGTAGAATCAAGCGGAAAGGGCTCAATTGCTGGTGAGAGAGCCGTGGCTCTGAAGCTGGTGGCAGTGGCCTCTGCTCAAAAAGAAACTTGATGGACGAGTTTTTCTTGCCTTTGAAAAAGAAGGTGCCAGCATAAGGGCAATGCTTAGAGATCATTCAGAGATGTTTTTTCAGGAAACAGTTTGTATTGAAGAAGGGAGTGGGGCTGGCAGGGTGTAAGGGGAAGCCTTTAAAAACAGAAGGCCTGTGTGTAGGTCTCTCTTGCAGATGGGATTTTATGCAAATAATAGAAATGAACAAACAAAACAGAAACAGACTCAGATAGAACAGACTGATGGTTGCCAGAGGGGAGGGGTGTCAGGGGACTAGGTAGAAAGGGTAAAGGTACCCAGATTGAGAGGTACAGATTGGTAGTTACGAAATAGTCATGGGGATGTCAAGTATAGCATAGGAAAGATAGTCAATAATATTGTAATAACTGCATGGTGGCAGGTGGGAACCTTGAAATATCAGGGGGAACACTTTGTAAAGTATTTGAATGTCCAACCAATATGCTATACACATCAAACTAACACAAAATAATATTCAATATAAACTGTAATTTAAAAAAAAATATTTTTAAAGATACACCATGTCTCTTGGTTCTTTTGCTCATCAGTCGGATCATCCATTCAGCAATATCTGTTGGGTGTGTGCTAGATGGCAGGCATAGTCAAGGCAGTAGGAAACAGCAGGGAGCAAGACATGCAAGGTCTCAGCTCTCACGGAGCTCATGGGACAGGGTAGACTTACCTGGCCATCCCTGGCTCTGTCAACTCCTGCTAAGCCTGGTTGGATAACATGAATGACCCCATTGCTTGTTCAAGGGATGGCACCCGGGGCCTTGCATGATCGTGGTCAAAAATAGGCAGGGTGTGAGAGTCTCACTTGTCACGTCCACCACAACCTTCTTGAACTAGGGAGGCTGGTTCCCAGATTACCCTCTTAATGAAGGGCTAATGCTGAAGCCTGGGTATTGTGGGGGAGAAGACCCTGCCAAGCCAGACTGTATTCTCTTCTGTCCCACCCTAGCAGGAGTGATGAGATGGACCCAGGTTGCCCTTCCACATGCATCAAAAGCTACTTTGTGGCCAGTTCTGGAACACAGACCTGGGAACCTGCTGGTCCGGTGCCTATCATGCACTGAGACCTCCAGACTCTGCTCCATGTAGCTGGGTTCTTCCCTTTCCATATCAGGGACCTCCTCTTAAGTGGGCAATTCTTCTAACCTCAAAACCCCTCTTCTTTAAGACAAGAATTACCCCTGGACAAGCAGCCGTGAGTTAGAAAGCAGTGCTGTACTATGAAGCAGGAGAAAAGCGTGTTCCGATTTCAGGATTGCCGCCTTCTAGCTGAGTAATTGGGAAAGTCACTTGACTTCTTTAAACCTGTTTTGTTTTGTTTTGTTTTGTTTCTGTAAATGTAGAAATATGCTATAATCCCTAAAGTTGTTGGGAAGACTAAATAAGAGAATGTGTAAGAAAGGCTCAGGCCTATTGCAAACAATTATTAAACACGGGTTAAATTTCAAATATTAATTGAATGTGAAGTCATCTCAAATCAAAGTAGTAACTTTTTTGCTTGGCCCTGAGGGAATTAAAAGAAGCATAAAGCAACATCTCTGTACTTTTATAGACTTTTCTAATGATAATATTGAGGGTTCTGACTTAATAAGCATATGACTAAGCATGCATGTGTAAGAATGGTTTTATCTATATACGTAGAAAGAATTACAGCACTAAGCAGAAAAAAAGCATTGAGGGGGCAAGCGGGCAAATTTAAGTCCCTGTGCTGCATCTGGCAGGACACATACTAGTGGGGCAGAGACAGGATCCAGAGTAACAGCGTGTGAATACTGTACTGAGGGAGCAGAGGCGCCTAGTCTGGGAGTGGTTTTCTCCCACCAGTATTAAAGAGGGCTGTGTGTACAGCTCTGATGGAGAGCTGACATCCACTGACCTTTGGCAAGGGACACTTAACCAAGTGAGTTTTCACTAGAGGAGTTTGTTGTACAGATAGAAACAAACAAACAAACAAAGAACAGAGTTATGGAAGATGAAGACTTTAAAGTTGGAAGGACAAAGAGCTCACTGATTGTTACTGCTTCAGCCCAGATGCAGTGAACGACAGGTCCTTGTGGACCAGTCACGGTAGTGACGGAACGTGGCCCAGCACAGCACACAGGAGGAGATCCAGGGAGAATTGCATGGCTAGGGAAAGAAGGGAATCGAGAATAGAAATAGGGAAGAGGCTGCCCAAGTGACTGTGGCTTGTCCAGTGGGGAGGGACAGGTAATGATCACCAGATCTGTGGGGTTGTTTTAATCATATACTAGTTTTTTCCCACTATCACAATATTTGTGCTCAAGTGAACAGTTTTGTAACATGTGCATAGTTTATCATATATTGTGGACTTGGTTATTTTAAACAGATCTTTTTGATGACATAACCCTTACAGTGTTGTTAAAGAGGGAAAGTGAATGGGCAGGTCCCTTCTCCATGGACATCACAGGGGAGCCACCATGAGCTGATTGTTTGACCCTTGGAGGGTGGGTCTGACTGAAGGTGGAGTGTGGGCACCTCTCCCTCAAGTGGAGAACAGAGTAACTGCTGGAGGAATCCGCCACCCTAGTACACTCCTTGAATTTCTTCCTGTATTTTTGTGCAACTGTGAAAGTAGCTGTCAGCCCTGTTTGGGGGGATCTTTGGAATGTGACCATCCAACTCTGCCACAACTGACCGTTTTTTTAAAACATTGCTGAGATTTTTGACGTGGGATTTCACAGTTCCTTTATTTCTGCGTGTCACAGACGGAATATTAACTTCACGCTATAATTTGAATGAGCTGAGAAAATATACTTTTTTCTTTTGATATCTCATATAGCCTTCCTCCTAAGCCCATACCCAGCTGGTTAGCAAAGGGAAAATGTGCTTGCTTTGAAGCTTAATTCAATGAAATCCAACATTCACGTTTATTTAATTTGTCTTGGATAAAACTGCTCAGTCTCTGAGATAAAATTTTTCCTTCATCTCTTTTATTCCCAAAGATGTGTCCAGACATGTGTTTGAGGATTGGTGGTGGTATGTGGAACCTCATGGCCATGGGGAAGATTCAGTCTCTGTGCTTATGCCCTGCCCCCTTCCTCTAACCCCTGGAAGTAAACTCAGGATCTGGCTTCACTCAGCTTGCTCAGGGACTGGGAGTACCCTCTGGCTGACTCCTCCTGACCTGAGCTGTCTCAGGTATCAGAAACATCTCTGATAAGACTCTCATTTGGCCTGAGGGAGTGTTTCACTCAGTAGCCCTGGAAATTGAGATCCCTCACCCTCACCATGGTGATCCTTCTGGCAAATTCCTTCACTGGATTCTCAGGTATTTCTGAAGCCTGTCTGTATCACCCTGGAACCAAAGATGACTTAGCAGAGTTGAGCTATAGGGCCTACCTCTGCCTTAGTGCTGAGCCATCAGGGTGAGGACGTGGTTCCCCAGCTCAGTGTAGGCAGCTTGGGAATTAGCCTTCTCCTCCCAGTCTTCAGTGGGTTGCAGAACAGAGTGTCCAGGCTGTTGGCTCTCCTAGACTTATCGAACACATCTCTCCCCTTGTCCTGCCAAAGGGGAGCCCACAAGACCAACAGCTTTGCTCTCCTGACTGCTGTTCCTTCTGTCTCCTGCTATTCCCTGCTCTAGGAAGTGGAAGGCTTGTCTTTTACTTCTGTTCCATTTCTTTTCACATAGAGTGCAGTGAGTTCCACAAGGCAAGGGTATCATCTCTACCCCATGGCAGCACCCTCTGAACCCAGTCCTTCAGGATGACTCTCAAAGAGGGAGACAAAAGAATTTGGAAAACCATCTGTCAAGACAGTAGTAGCCTTGGGTGCAAAGCCATTATCCTGCTGCCTAAATTGTGAGTGCCAGAGCTAATTACTGCCTTGGCAATTCTTTTTACACGCTTTCTGTCATAAAATCGAACCTTTCTAAGGCATTGTGTGATAAAGTTCATGTACTTGGGAAGGTAAGAAAAAAAAACAATTTTAAAGAGTTCGAAATAGTAATTCTTCCTCTTAGACCTGCTTCTCTGGAGAGGACCTTTTGCTCTGGCACACTGCAGTGCTGTGTGAGGAGAGCACCTCCAGCCGAGAAACAGTCGGCCGGATAAGTCTAGGTCCCAGTCAAGGGTGGGATGACAATGTCTGTGGTTCATGACAGGAGGAGAAAAGATTTCCTGAGTGGAAATACAAGAGGGAAAAGGACCTCACCCAAAGGACGAGGGTGAAAGGAAGCAGGGCACACAAATAGCTAAAATGGGATTTCATCAAACAAGAATTACTCCTCTCTATTCAAAAAATAGCCAGCTGACCAGTCACCCTTCATCTAATAGGTATAGTTTAATACCATCTTAACTAGAACTTTCTTTTCCACCTCTCTCAATGTCAACCTTCTCTAAATAGTTATTTTCCTGTATTTGGATTGTTTCCACTATTCTACCTTCCAGAGTATCACTTGGATGAGTGAGACAGCCTTTCCTCTCTAGGAGGAATATTTAAGGGATTGCATACTGCCCCTTGTTATTCATTAAGCTTTCTGGCATGGTCCCTGTGAGAAGCCTGAGAGTCTGCAGAGTCTGATTTCAGTTAAGTTCGCAATTCAAGAAGTAATATAGTCCTTGCCCACTTTCTGTGTTGGGTAGCAAATACTTGCAACTGGTCCCTGGAAGAAGCTTTTGTCTGCTAGGAATACAAGTTACTCTCTCTTAAGGTGATATCTTGAGCATCAACTTTAAGCACAGTTCTCTGGGACTTACTCTCATCACCTTCCCCATTTCCTCAGCAAGTTGTGGTCATATTTGTGTCAGAGGAACACCATATCTCCTGGAAATAGGGACACCTATGACTGAAAAACCATAAGGAGGAATAAAACCGAATAGCCCAGTAAAAGATTTCTGAAGTCACTGATTTAATACATACTTATTATGCACCTACTATGTGCTAGGTACCATGCTCAGCATTGGAAATTCAATAGTGTGCAAGACACACAATCTTAGCTCTCATGGAGCTTATGAGCTAGGGGAGAAGACAGCCACGTTTTAGAAATTTATCCAAACGAATATATAATTAAAAGTGGTGGCAAATGCTGTGAAAGAAAATACACAGTGCTGTGAGTAAGAAGAGTTGACCTAACTTGAGGGGGGTGTGTCTAAGGAGAATGAGTTTTTACCCATTCTCCTTAGGTTATGAAGGACAGATAGGAAATTGGGGAATTGTGGACAGGATATACAAAAGACCCCAAGTGAGATGACTGTGTCTTGTTTCAGGGACCGAACGAATGCCAGTGCTATGGGTTGAACTGCATCCTCTCGAGCAAAGGTATGTTGAAAAAGAAAGAAAGACATTTTGAAAGTCTAATTCCTATATCTCAGAATCTGACCTTATTTAGAAATAGATTGTTGCGGGTACAATTAGTTAAGATGAGGTCACCCTGGAGTAGAGTGAGCCCCTAATCCAATATATGACTGGCGTCCTTGTAAGAAGGCCACATGAAGACAGAGACACAGCCAGAGTGCCATATGATGATGGAGGATTGGAGTGATACATCTATAACCAAGAAATGCCCAAGGTTGCCAGCAAACAACCAAAAACTAGGAGGAAGCAGAGAAGGGTTCCCTTACAGCCTTCAGAGGAAGCATGGTCCTGCCAACAGCTTGTTTGTGGACTTCTAGCCTCCAGATTGCACCTGCGTCGGGATTCAGCCTCTACCATGTTGGCCACCGAGTCTGTGGAACTTTGTTACGGCAGCCTCCGGGAAACTAGTAGAGCTAGTGTGGCTGAGTTGTCAAGTGGAGAGTGGGGGAGGAGTATGAGATGAGAAAGGAATGGTTGGAAGGGGCAAATATCTGTGTTTAAGATTTTGGGCTTTAGCCTGAAAGCAATGGGGCAGCATTGAGCAGTTCTGAGTGACAGCAGCGTACAGGAAGAGTAGAGAGGGGATGACAGATGTTGCAGTCGCATTCCCAGGGCGGAGACACTGAGATAGAGCTTCAGCTGACAGGAGCTTAGCTGACCTCCTGAGGAGACCTGGAGTACCATCGACCAGAGTTGTGCTACATCCACTGAAGGAACTGGGCTTTTATACTCCCATGGTGGCCAGTCACCTGCAGGGGATGCCGTGGGCGAGGCGGCTGCCTGCAGCTGTAGCAGACTCTGCAGGAGCTAACAGTTGTAGGCTGCCTGCTGTCAACATTCCCTACAGCTGCACAGTAAGTCTTCCCTTGAAAGGGGATCTGGGCTGCACATCTCCTTTTCTACTACAAGAGGTTGAAGGGACCTTAGTTAACAAGTAGTTCAGGGGAGAGACGATGGCGGCTTGAACCAGCGTGGTGGCAGTGGAAACAGAGAAAAGTGGCCAGATTCTGGGGTGGTTCAGTTGTTGAAATGCTACAGCACTTAATGGATTTGATGTGGAGAGGGTGGAGGTGTTGAGGAAAAAAGAGGAATCAGGAATAACTCCCAGGTTTCTGCCCTGGCCCAACTGGATGGATGGATGGTACAATTCACCAACTTAACTCTGGAAAAGATGAAATATGAGAAAGTAGATGATAATGAGCTTGCTTTTAGATATGAGATGCTGTTGAATGAACTGGGTATACTGGGGAATGACACACACACACACACACACACACACACACACATGCACAATTCAGTCCCAAGAAGAGTCCTTAGAAATACCATCTGTTGTCATATCGTTATGGAATTTACCTTCTTTGCTGTAACTTGTATTTGTATCTATAAATTACATGATAAACACATTGAAAAGCTTTAGTGCAGAAAAATATAAAAAGGAACCCGGGGCATCTGAGGAGTGAGGACAGGCCCACACATTGCACAGGAAATAATTAAGTAATGCCCCAACCAGCTATACTACCCTCAGATGGTATCATTCACTAATAAGGAATTGAAATAACCCCAGTGGTCACGGCGATAAATTTGAGAGATGGGAGAGAGCGGCGGAATGGAAGACTAGAGATTAATTTGAAACTGGGAATGAGTTTTCACAGGAAAACAATTTTGCTGGGCAGACTCAGTCAACAAGCCTGGGCAGAGCTTTTGATCCAATGTGAGTTCATCGGCTGACTTTGGCTTCTTATAATTATGCTCCATCCTGCTGCTGGCTGGGTCTGCCTCCTGTAACATCCCTTCAAGATGCTGATTTTTCCATGCAGATGTTTATTTCACTTGACTCAATGAGTCCAAACTTCAGAACTGAACCTAAAGAAAATATCCAACAAAAAGAAATTATAGGGACGAAGGGGGGAAAAGTGGGAAAATTGTAATAGCATAAACAACAAAATATATAAATATATGTAAAATATATGTAAATAAAGATGGGGTCAACGAGTGAGTGGGTAGCATTTGGGCCCCTTTGGTTACAAACTTTGCGGCCAAGCTCATCTTGTTCGGCCTTTCCCAGAATGTATTCATGAAGCTACACAGTGTAGGAGAAGGAGCACTGGCTCCATGAGAGAGAGAGAGAGAGAGAGAGGGAGAGAGACCATGACTGACATGCTAGTTCAAGTCCTGGCCCTGACACTGACCAACTCTGTGACCTTGGGCAACTCTCTTTGACTTCCCAAACCTCCATTTTCTCACTTGACAATGAAAATGATAAGCCCTGTCTCTTTTGGCTGTTTTTGAGAACTGACTCTTGCATATTAGGTGTATGTAACCCGGTGCTGTCCTGGGCTAGGCCAGAGGTGAAATGTTGGATCAGTTTTTTTATGGGATGTCCCACACTCAGAGATGCTATTACAGTTGTGCCAGCTATTCTTACAATCTACCCTTCACCTTCCCCAAAAGGAGCCCCGGAACCTGGAAATCATGTGAAAAAAGAAAAAAAAGAAAGAAACTATAGGTGTAATATTTATAGGTTTATTTTCTATGTTAGTGATACATTAGAAAATTCCTTTCATGCCAAGAATGTATATCCACTTTGTGAAGAGTGTTGGCTGTGGTAATTTTGAAAGCTGTGTTGCCACATGGGACAGATAGACTGTTGTCTTTATTGGGCTGCCTTCCTGTAGAGCGCTGTGCCACGTCTAAACAGAAAACCACGCTAAGGTGTAGAAAGTAAACCACAGAAATGATAAGTAACCTTTATAAGGTCACACAGTAAGAGAGAGAGCTGAGATTTGAACCCAGGTCTGTCTTTCTGTACAGTCCAACCATCTGTCCACTCATACCTTAAATCAAGAAGTGTTTATTGAGTCTCTACGATGTGCCAAGAACTGTGCTAAGCCATGTTATTTTGATGATATTATATTCCCTGGAGAGAAAAGTAAAAATGCAGCTCTTCATATTCAGATACAATTTCTTATTGAAGGGTTGCAATAAGAAGAACAAGGCTTAGATGTTTTAGGTCTATCTTATAGTTTTTAGAAATGTATAGTCTTCTCGATCCTCCATCTATTTATAGCCAGCGTTTCTTCAAGACTTCTCTTAAACTCCCTTCTCCACTTCTCTAGTTACAACGGGACCCCTCCCACTGACTCCCTCTGCCACACGTTGCACACTGTATTAGATCTTGCTGAACACTGATCGTCAACACTAGGTATGCACCGCCTTGCTCTTTACTTGATGTGTGTGTGTGTTTTCGAACAAGGCTATAGCACCTCAATCAGTTGAGAATGATGGAGGCTGAGAGTTCTCTTATTGATAGACTTCGCCATGTTATGGCCTCACCAATGAGATCCCCATAATCAAACTACATAGCTTATAAGTTTTTTACACTTTTCAACCCAGAAATGTCCACTCACAGAGACTTAAACATTGACAAGTCACTTTAAAAACATCTCGTTCATTAATTTCAACAATGTGTCAATATTTCTATCAATAAGAGTGAGCTGGGTTATGCTACAGTAGCAAACAACCCTAAAATCTTACAACAAAGGTTTCTTTCTTTAGGTCAGTGGGGACTCACTCACTTGGACACCCAGCTGGTGGAGACTTCACCTCTGGAACATTCCCGATCCTTCAGGTAAGAGGAAGGAGCAGTGGCAAAGTTCACACTAACTTAAAGCCTCCCATATTTCATGGGAGAAGGGAAATGCAGCCCTGACCAAATACCTGTAGAAGAAGAGACAGAAATATTTGGTGACAAGCACTAATGATTATTACAATATTATTATCATTTCTCCCTTTTTACTTTTTAAGTAAAACTAAATCTCAGATGGGTTTAATAGCTTGTCCAAGATCACATATTTTAACTACTGAAAATCTAGAATTTCGACTAAAGTCTGTCTGATAGTGGAGTCCCTGCTATTTCCTCTCTACCATACTGCTTCTTGTCAGAGCTGCTTCCTAGAAAGGGTGTCCTGCATGGTCTTTGGGCTCTGAGTAACCTCACTTAATTATTCCCAGTAGGGCTCTTAGCTTGCTCCTCTCCCATCTCTGATCCATTTCAGGTGTGTCCTTTCCAGATACGATGTGTATTCATTATTTATTTGTTATTGCAAAAAGGACCCACTCTGTTTTCTTCAGTAGAGCAGGTGTTGATCATATCAAGATGAATAATACTAAGTTCTAGCTTCAAGGGTTTCATCTTCTAGTGGGCATTCAGGAGAAATAGCAAATCATTCCCAAAGCAATGTGATAAGCACTATAATGAAGATCTGCCCAATCAGTCTTGAGAAACAGGTTACCTCCCAAACAAAGATAGAAATGGCACACATGAGAGTAACCATCACTGGAAGTGACCCAAGCCATGTCTGCAAATAAAATTTCAGAGATTTGGGAGCACACAAATTCAGCTAAGACACTGAGCCTGGCAAGCACAAAATTCTTTGCAAATAAAGCTGAAAGCTAAACAATTATGTACCGTTGTGTGGGAGAGGACTATTAACAGAAGGTAGATGATTTGAATGGGATTTCAAATAGGGAGTTATTACTGGTGTTACTTTATCATATGAGATGTAATGATTTAAAGAGAAAAATATAGCCTGGGGAAAGTGAGGTCCAAAGAGAACTATAATTTGCCCCAGCTCACAGAAAAAGTAAACAGCGATGCTGGTATTTCAACCCAAGGCCTTCTTTCCCCCAAACCTAAGGCCTACACATAGACCACAATGCCACCTGCAGCTCAGTGAACCATCTGAACCACTAGCCCTGCAGCCAAGAACATTGATGGCAATTTCAGGGGCCCCAGGAAGACTTTAATCTGACATGCACCAAACCCAGCTGCCACTTTAGACTGAAACTAAGATTACATCTACATTAGCGTCTTTCAAGCTGCTGCCCTAAATCTCTGAAGATAAACATCACAGATAAATTTACGACTCTCCATTTATCAGAGTCTTTTGAAATCTCCAAGTTAGGGATGAGTACACTGGGTTGTGTGCTCCTTTCAGGCCCCACCCTGCCCTTCTCTCAGCCCACAGGCTGAAGGGAAAGATGCCACATCAGTTTTTCGGCAGTTACG
Source organism: Macrotus californicus (assembly GCA_007922815.1). Lineage (NCBI taxonomy): Eukaryota > Metazoa > Chordata > Mammalia > Chiroptera > Phyllostomidae > Macrotus > Macrotus californicus. Next base: position 35,658 of record VMDR010001521.1, on the reverse strand, counting down.
GTGACAGAGCAGTTAGTCTTGCTGGAGTTATTTCGGTATAGCCTTGGTCTCATTAGATTGTGAGTTTCTGGAAGTCAGTGGCCAAGTGTGATACATTTTCTAAAAAATCCTCAAGCTTCCAGAAGAATCAAGAAATGTTTCTGTTTTCTTTTTTGAATCAAATGCGGTCATATTAGTAACATGATCAGGGCCAATGGCGAAGGACATCATCATCTTGACAGCTTATGGTTAGTTTCTAAAACAATCTTTCTACACAAATCTCAGTAGAGAAAGGGAGAAAAAAATGGAAAGAGACTCTACTTTTGACTAAGACGGAATCATAAGGGCTGGGTATACCCTGAAACAACACAAAGACAAAGCATATAAAAGTTTTGAAGATACTGAGAGCAGACAGAAAAATGCAGCAATCCCTGAGATATGAGAAACAGACTTGGGTCCAACCACTGCCCTTACTTACTGCCTTGAGAGAAGTCCCCGCCCATCGCTCAGGGAGGGGGCCTCCCAGCAGTGCCCAGCGGACTTCCTGCGTTGAAGAGACAGGGTGAGAGAGCGGAGAGACAAGTCAGCTCGAATATTCAGTACAGGAGAAAGGACCGAAGACGAGAGAGCTGCACAGAGAGAAAACCTCTCAGATCTGCCGAGAAGCTTCCCTCCCCTCGAGTTTTTAGCAAGACAGGGTCAGCACATAAGTGTGAGAAGACTGGCAAAGGTTGGAGGAAGAACCATCCAAAAATATTCAAGGAATAGTCTCTGGTGTACCTTTAAGGCCAGGAAGAGGCCTGTTCCCACCAGCCGTGAAGGAAACATGCATAACTCATGGGGCATTGAGTAGAACACTCTAGAAGGTCTTGCCTCAGTAACAAAGATAATTATCCCTGGACTAAGTATTGCTCTGAACCCATCTTATGAATCACAAAAGCAATACCTGAAAGCTTCCAATTAAACTAACTGTAGCTTAGAACGGAGCTCAGGAATATTTATGGGAATATAAAAAAATATCCTGCACCCAACATGATAAAACTCACAGTGCCTGGCATGCAATAAAAAATACTGTTAGGAATGTAAAGAAGCAGAAAAACTTGACCCAAATGAGGTGAAAGGCAATCAGTCAAAACCAACTAGACTGATCTTTATTTGTAGCTCTTCAGTTATACTTTTCAAACGTTAGGAGACTACATTCAGAATAGAAGAGTCCAGGAAGCCTTTAGGGCCACTGCACAGCTGTTAAAGCAATGCCACCTACTCGTACCATAGGTAAACAATAGCCTACTACACTCTGACATTGAACAACTTGGCAGCGTCTACTGTCTAGCAGAAGACTCCTGCCCTCCTACCCCCATCATTCTTGGCACGCTGGAGAAGTAACACTGCCTGCTTCCCTGAGCACCTTGACCCTCCCTACTCTGACTGCAGCATTCTCACCTGGACCCCATCCTGATTTCTCGCCACAGACTTCTGCAACCTCAGAATGCCCTGCCCCACCCTCTGGTACCATCATCAGAAATCAAGAGAGTGCCCTACAGTAGCCCTTGTTCTCTGCGAGATGTCCACCTCCAGCCTCCATCTCTCCATCAACAAACGTCCAGAAAACAATCATGAGCTCTGTGTGCTCTTGACACCCACCCCTCCGGACAGTTAATTTTATATGTCAACTTGACTGGATCACAGTGATGCCCTGTTAGTGATTAAACATTGCTTCTGGGTGTGTCTTGAGGGTGTTTCTGGAAGAAATTAACATTTGAATCTGCAGCCTGAGTAAAGCAGGTGGCCCTCCCGAATGTGAGTGGGTATTACCCAGCTGCTGAAGGTCTGAGTAGAACAAAATGGTGCAGGGAAGCTGACTTTACTCCCTGACTCTCTGAGCTGAAACAGACCTTCCGCCAGCAGTGCTCCTGATTCTCACCTTCAGACTTGGGTTGGAACCTGCACCACTGGCTCTCTGGCTCAGGCCTTCAGACTACCCCACTGACCTTTCTGCGTCTCCAGCTTACAGACAGAGATCGTGGGGCCTCCCAGCCCCATAACTGCACGAGTCAACACCTTATAATAAATCTTTGTGCCTGCCACCCTGAAATGCTGACCTCTTGAGCTACTTATGCTCCTCATGCTGCCTCCACGTTCTCCCTGAGATTCCTGTCAGTTCCCATGGCAGAACAGGTCCTGAACTACTGAAATCACCTTACAGACCAATAGGACGTTCTTTTTCCTACTCTGTTTGCTGAGAAGTGACCTTTTCATATTACTCTAGTTCTGTGAGGTCCCTGCAAACAAACCCCTCTGAAAAAAAATGGGTCATTCTGGAAGGATTTCCAGTTCCTATAATTCATTCATTCATTCCACAAATATTTACTGAGCATCTTCTTTATGCTAGTCCAATGCAAGATACTTGCAGTGGGACTAGCTATAAGGGAGGAAAAAGTACTGAGACTGAGAAGTTAAGAAATGAAGCAAGGCTGTCACATGTCCTGCATCTGCACCCAAGGGCCAAGCAAGGCCAGGACTGGATTCTTAAGCCACCCTTCTCACCCTCCCCTTCCCACTTACCACTGGGGAGGGCCTGTGGGGATGGTGGAGCTCTTCAAGAGGTTTGACAAGACACAGGGCCTTTGAACACACTGCTGCCTCTGCCTGGAATGTTCCTGCCCCCCAGTCCTTCACCCAGCCGACCCCCATGCCTCTTTTTGCTCACCTCAACTGCCATCCTGCCAGCTTGAAAACTCCATCCTTTCCACATTTCTTTCATAGCAGGAAGGTTTCCAATGGCTCTATTCAGTTATTGTAACTTATGTAAAATCATAGTGATGATACATTGATATTTTCCCTGATTCAGAATTAGTGCTAGATATTTAATATCAAAGTTTTATTTCAATAATAGACACGTGTTTTGAAAAGGCAGAGCCCATTTAATAAGTAGACCTTACATGACTCCAAAAGCATAAGCAACAAGAGAAAAGATAAATTGTATAAAATTTAAAACTTTTGTACTGAAAACAACATGGTCAAGAAAGTGGAAGACAACTCCGAGAATGGGAGAAAATATCTGTAGATCAGTATCAGGTGGGGCAAACATAGGTTTACTGTTGTGAGTACGAGAAATAGAGTTTATTCATATATTGTTATTTATTAATTATTAGTTTCCATGTGAACAACTGTAAACCTACTTTTGCCCCACCCTGTATTTGATGAGATTTGTATCCAAAATGTGAAGAACTCTCACTACTCATAATAAAAATACAACTGATACAGTGTAAAAATGGGTGAATAAACAAATAGATTTCAATAAATATTTCTCCCAATAAGATATGACAATGACCAATAAGCACATGAAAAGATGTGCAACATCATTAGTCATCAAGGCAGTGTAAATAACCACGGTGAGATATTGCTTCACATCGGCTATGCTGACCGTAATAGAAAAGATCAACAATAACAAGTGTTGGTGAGGATGTGAAGAAACTGGAACACTTGTACATTGTTTGTGGGAATGTATTGGAATAAACTGATGCAGCTGCTTTGCAAAACAGTCTGGCGGTTCCTCAAAATATTAAACAGATCACATGACCCAGCAATTCCACCCCTAGGTATAAACCTACGAGAAATGAAAACATATGTCTACATAGAAATTTCTACATGAAATATTCACAGCAGCATTTTTTATAATAACCAAGAAGTATAAATAACCTACTACCTGATCAAATGACGATTGGATAAATAAAATGTGTTTTATCTATGTACTAGAATAGTATTAAGCAGTAAAAAGAAACAAAATTCCAGATGGATGAATTTTGAAAGCATTATGCTAAGTGAAAGAAGTCAGACTCAAGAGACCACACATATTATGATTCCATTTATAGGAAATGTTCACAATGGGCAAATCTACAGAGACAAAAGATTGTGGGTTGCTCATAGTGAGGAGAGGGGGCGAGTGGGAGGGATGGGGAGTTACTACTATAGAGTATAGAACTTTTTAGGGGGAATAAAATGTTCTAAAATTAGATTTGGTGATGGTTATACAACCCTGCAAATGTACCAAAAAACACTGAATTGTATACTTTAAATGGGTAAATTGTATAGTGTGTGAATTTGTATCTTTTTTAAAAAAGTAGGCTAATGGTCCAGAGTAGATCAATTAGTATTGTCAGTACCTGCTGAGCAAAGTAATTTTCACTCAGATTCTGGCAGAATAAGCAGGTCGGGCGGTGAAAACTTCTTGAATGGAAAAGTGTAGCAATAATAATAACATAGTAGTAGTCATATTACTAACAGTAAAACTTAAGATTGATATGATCTTTATGGTTAGCAAAGTGCTTTCGCATTTATTTGATTAAATCCTTCCACTCACTTGAATCATATGAGGGAGGCGCCACTACACACACACCAGACTCCCGAGGGAGCTGAGGTTCAGAGAGTTTAGGAACAAGTGAGGTCATCTGGACAGTAAATGCTGGGCGGAGAGGAGAGCCCTGGTCTACCTGCCCCAAATCTCATGTCATTTCACTCAGTTTGAGAGGGCAAGGGCCATGTTCTGTGTTGTCACAGTGGTGTCCCCAGGGCCTGGCAGGGTGAACGAATACATAATGAGTAGTGAAGTGCCACTCTTGGACTGTGAGACCAGGTGCTGTAAAGCATGGCTCCAGCCCCTCCCAGAAAAAGGAGACCGAGGAGGACAAGTCAGAGAAGGTACACCCTGTCTGTACAATGTTGCTGGATGCTGGACAGCATCCCAGTCTCCAGAAGTCCCACTGATTTGAGGCCTTTACAGGTATAGGAGATGAGGAGGGAATACCTTAGAGCCAAAGGCTTCCCTTTTCTCTGAGACTCGTATATGGCCCTCAGCCAGCCAGTGCCCTACTAGGATCCTCCTCAGAGGCACCTGGATTGTCTCAGCCCCAGTCTCCAGATTCCCACCCTCTTGAATTACTGGTCAGCATTTGCAGCCCAGAGAGAAGCTGCATCCTCCAGAGCTAAAGTCTGCCCACAGTTAGTCTGTGCTGAACCAAACACTCTCCAGAAACCAGCATGGGATCCCACAGAGGAGGAAAATCTTGGGCACCCAGGGGGTGTCTTTACTGATGGAACCTGAATAGTACAGAGAAGGTGTGCATTCTAGCTCCACAGAGAGCTGTGCCTTTCTAATATGTTGAATTGACTGATGACTGAGTTTGGCTAGTTGTTTGGCTGATTGTGGAGAAATAGCAAAGATGTTGTGTTTTGAGGTTTTCCTTTCTCCAAGGACCAGATGTTCCTTTGGAAAGAGCCTTGGATTTGGATACAAACTATAGGGAACCTATCCATGTGTGATGTGATCTAGTAGCTCAGCTCTGGTTCTGAACACAGACAGACGTGTGTGGTGTGCAGAGAACATCCGTGAATAGGTCTCCCGTGGGGAATCAGACCTGCATTGTACCTAGGTGGCTTTGAGACTTGCTTTTGCTAAAAACTCCCTCACCTTGAATTGAAGAAACAAATGTTTACTGCATATCTTTAAAGTAACTTCCTAAAATCTATGCTAAACCTCTCAAGTTTGGGTGTAACCAGTTCAACCTCTTCCCTTTACATTTGCAAATGAACTTTATCTTAAAGGGATTAGCAACATTCTTTCTTTTGTTATGGTAACCACCTAAAGCAACCTGTGCACAGTTAATGAGAACCATCCTGGATGTAATGTACCTAGAGTGTCAATAAAAGCCTGTCCAGGTGAGGGGTCCAGGCCCTCTCTCTCTCTCTGAGAGAGTGGCCACGCAGGCCGGCCCTTTCTCACACTCTCCGGCCCACTCTGGGCCTCTCTCACACTCTCTCACCCTCTCTCTGGCCCTCTCTCACGCTCATTCTCTCTCTCCAGCTTGCTCTCTCTCTCTCTCGCTCTCTCTCCCTCTCTCCCTTTCTCCCTCTCTCCCTCTCTCTCCCACAGGCCTTCTTTCTCTTACTGAGACAGTGGCCAAGCTACACTGTCTCACTTAGAGAGTGGCTTGCATCCCTTTTTCTCCACTGGATTCTTTTAGTCCATGTGAATTTGTTCGTCACTTGTCTGGGGATATAGGACAAGCTTTCCACAACAACTTGTGGTCCTGCTGGACGCAACTGCGACAACAAACCCTTTTGTGCCAATCACCCTGGTGCCCTTCTTGAGCCGAAGTTCCTCATCAATTCAGTGAAAATCTCACAGGGCCATACTGAGAGAAGTACTTGCCCAAAGCCCATAGCCAGTAATTGGCAGAGCTTGTATTTGAACCCAGGATTCTTGACGCTACCTCTGCATGTGATCGAATGAGATCATGGATGGGGAAGAGCTGTCTAAACTGAACGCAGAAGTGCTCACTGTGATAACTGTAGGCACCTCCTCCCAGAGCTGGTAGCTAGGAAGGATGGATGGGAGCAGATGAAGTTTGTCTCCCATTGGTCAGAGCAGAGAGGTTTATGACTTGGAATTTCTCCTGATTTGCAGCCTGGCTGCTAGAACTCCAGGTGCACTAGAGATAACTGTCTGGCCTGGCTCCTTGAAAAGCCCTTCCATTTCACAACCATTGCTGTGTCTGGGCCACACCAAGAAGGGATGGAACCAGACAGTGACCCTATTCCCCCGACACAGTGAGTCTGGGTTATTTAGGTTTAAAACATACTTTCTTCCTTTGGTGATTCCATTTGGAAGGCCACACGGAACTGAGTGACTTCTTTTCCTTCTTTGGATTGTTACCCAAAGAGAAGGCCACTGCTACTCACGCAGGTCTTACGAGATATTTGAGATTAGAAATAAAGGCCCGGACTTGGAGTCAGATAGCCCCCCATGTAATCCTGGCCTCCCTGGTTCTTTCTGTGCAACCTTCAGTCATGCCAGGTGACCTCTCCAACGTTTCATTTTACATGTTCTGTAAATTGAGGGCAATGATACCGCCTTCTAGGGCTGGGAGGCTTCCACCAGGTGGTATGGTGGCATACCTGATGCTGAGCAGAGCTTAGTAACTGGAAGATCCTTTCTTCCTCCTGATTCTGACTCCTTGCTTGCTGGAAGAGTAGATCACTCAAAGAAAGAAGCAGACTCCACACACTTAGAGCCTATGGCAAGTTTTCTGATGCTCACCGAGTTCTCTTGTGTGTGTGGAGGGGGTTAAACTGTGTCTCGGACGAGTCTTAGAGGGAGGACTGGGAAGTGCTGACGGTATTAAAAGCAAGAAGAGAAAAGAGCCAGGTGGGAATTTGATAATAATGATAATGTAATAGTCATAGTGCCTCATTTACCTGAACACTTACTATGTGACAACATTGTGCTCAGAACTTTACATGTATCACTTAACTGATTCCTTCTCTTATTGTCATCCCATTTTACAAATGGAGCAACCAGCTGACAAATGTCTTGGTGAGGCAGTAACTGGGATGTGAACCTACATGTCACCCCAGTGCTATAGGGATAGGTGTGAGGAGTAGACAGGGTAGAATCTCAGGCTGGCCTGACTTGGAGGTCCCTCCCTTGGGGGAAGCTTATGTCCTGCCTGGTTGTCACCTGAACCTGGTTGAGGCCAGAAGTACAGTACGGGGCGTACTTAGTCAGAGGGCCTGCCTCCCCAGCTCGGATACGAACACCCCAAAGGCACAGCCACATCTTCCTGCTCTCTGGACCTGCTAGTTCCTGGCACGGACCCAATCTGTTTGTGTCAAAGGAGGTGATGAATACTACAATTTGGCCCTTTTCTTTGTGGAGTCTCCCAGATGGGAAGCAACACCTTAACAAGTATAAAGCTTATCACAGTTGACAAACCATTTTCTCATCTGTTATTCCACTCATGCCAGGCAAGACTCTCCACTCCTCCCCACTACCAACATCTAGATTCAGGTCTCTGTCTTCCTTCCACAACAGCTCTGTGCCTGCTTTCCTCACCTCCCACCTTGCCCTGCACTAAGCCCCGTTTTCCACCCAGGAGCCAGAGAGATTATTCAAATAAAACTCTGCTCATGTCTCTCCTTGCGGCCTTTCAGACCAAGTCAGCCCTTTCACAGGGCCTGAGCCCCTCCGCAATCCCCTCTTTGTCTCCTCAGACCCATTTTTCTTTCTTTCTCCAGGCCCCAGCTCCTCCCCTTGCTTGTCTGGCCACAGTGCCAAGAGTGACCCATGATACCATGTGTCTGAGTCACCTGGGCAGGGGAAACTGGGACCTGGAGGCACTTCCATCCCTCCCTCACATCATCTCCTTGCCCGCACAAGCTCGGCTGCCTCGCCTGGTGATGTCACTGGCCTGGGTGCACGTGCCGCAGCTCATGCTGGGCTCTGAGGCAGGGGGCGGGGTGGAGAATGAACACCCACTTGGTCTCACTTCAGAGAGAGAATCAAGGCACGAAGGAAGATGAAGCAAGACTTGGCATGAGGCAAGGTGGGGAATGTCCTTGGGTCCCTTGCTTTCTAGCTGCCACAGGGCCCCCAAATCCTCCTGAGACAAAAAGTGAACATTCAACTTTTGAGGAATAATGTCACTGAGAGCTAACAAAGGACTCAGATGGCCCTTTCTTCATGCACTGTTGTAAGCACCCTACATGAATATATCTAATTTACCTGATGAATTATCCTCATGGCAATCCATTTTATAGACAAGAAGACTGAGGCACAGAGACATTAGGAAAGTTTCCCAAAGTAACACAGCTAGCAAGTAGTAAAGCCAAGATTTGGCTGCAAAGTCTATGCTCCATACCTCCGCTATTTCGCCAGCTCGCTATAGCGAGGCCTGTCGCCTGGCCATGGAGCACCCTCCTCCTGCTGCCCCTCAGTCACTGGTGCTTGAGAAGTGTCTGCAGAACCTCTAGCCCCAGATGTGCCTTCTTGGCCTCACCTCCCTGTGCTGTGATTTAATATTTCATCCCTGTGAGACTTCATCCTATTTCTCAGTTGGATTTTATTATTCCCATTCTGCAGTGAGCAAACTGAAACTCAGAAGATTACCACAAGTGTTGGCCCCCTTCCCCTAGAGGTCAGGTCCAGCACGAGGGCCGGGGAGGCATTCTATCCATGCCGCACTGGGCGTGTTGGATCTGAGGCACCACTGAGGCACACAGGCAGCCAAGCCAGGTTTGCGGCTCCAGAGAGCATGGGGCTGCACGTGCCATTTTGGACGTCATCTGTTGTAGGCGATGGTTGAGTCTATAGGAGAAGCGAGGGGAAGTTAAGGAGAGTTAGGAATTGAAAAGAGCAAAAGCCAGATCTTGAGGAAGGTCTGTTTGCAGGGGGTGAGATAAAGAAGGGCAAGCAGAGAGAGAAAAGTGACAGTAAGAACGAAAGAATCCAAGCCGTGACTTCTATTTGTCCAGTGAATCTCTGTGTTCTTGTCTCTTCTTTTACATACACAGACATGCGCACACCCCTACACATGCATCCGATAGAAATTCCAGAAGCCAGTGTTGGGGCAGGGTAAGAACTAGTATTGCTGCTGGTTTGCAAATGTGAAAACTCCAAGAGGGTGAGGGACATGCCTCAAATGTAACAGCTGACAAACACCAGAACTAGTGTGGGAATCTATCTACCCCACAGACTCAGCCCCAGCATCGTGGGTGGTGTGGAAGGAGAGAACACAGGGAGGGGGTATTGTGTCAAATCCCGCCTTGATTTAAGGAGCAAACACAACTGGCATAGAAGCCTTTTAGGAGCAGGGTCAGTGGGAGTGAAGGTGCAAACCGAGGTGTGGACGGTGGAGCAGTGGTGGGGGTGTAAGGAGGTGGGAGAGCCAGGACCGACCCTCTTTTGAGAAACTGGTGAGTAGGGAAAGGAGAACCCGGAGGCCTCTGCCTCTTTCCCCTGTTTTCTGTGGACTCTTTTCTGTTGCCAGGGTTCGTCCTCTGCCCTTCTGCCTCTTTTCCTTTCTGCTCTTTTTCCTCTTCCCCAAACCCAACTATTTACATCTGGACATCTAAGACATGTTTAGTATTAGGTTTACTTACTGAATAAAGTTTTATGCAACTTGTTTGTTGGGGTTTTTTTCTTGAAGCAACCCAGGACCAGCCATCTTTTATTAGGTGTTGATTCCAATATGAAAGGATCAGGAATATGGAGTCCTCACTGGGTCCTCTTCAGTGGTACTTGCATCACCGCTCATGTTTGGGTTCCTTATAAGAACGGCAGTAGTTAAAAAGCACGTAAGCTGCTAGCACCATGGCAACTCCAGCAACATTCCCTTTCTTCACATTGACACACTTGTAATACCAATAGCAACCTCTTTGAAACGCTCCAGCAATGCCTTCAAGGGGGAAATCCCGCATCACTATCCAGCTTGGCAGCTCCCCTAGTTTGACATCCACGAGTCTCTTCTTCAATGGTACGACTGACGCCATCTTAGAGTCTGGGCGCAACCTGTTTTTAATGTAAAAAAAAAAAAAAAACAGGAGAGCTGAAATTTTTTTTTTCTAAAAAAGAAAAATTCTCTCCAAAAGGGAAGTGCTTTTAAAATATCCTCCTTGATGAGTTTTATTAGTGAATCAACGCCTCTCAAGAGTGAAAGGCAGGCTCCTCATCTCTGCGTGAAGGTGCCAGAGAAAGAAGAGAATTTTCTGGATGAGTCAGGAGAAGGGAGGCTGCTTTTTTCACCTTCCCTCCAAGCAAGACAGGCATGAGATCACCCAGCATGCCCAGCAAGGTGCTTAAAAATAATTGCCTTCAATGAAGACGTACAAATAAATCATTCTACCTGGCAGAGAAAATTTGAGTGTGTCGGCAGATTGGGCAAGCAAGACATCCCTCCAGCTCCTGAGTTCCAAGGACGGCTATGTTTGACCCACCCACGCAGATGGGCTGAGGAGCCCTCCTGACAGCCCCTGGGCCCCAAGCTCATTCTGGGAGCAGAAAAGGGATCAGTGTACAACTCCCCTCCCCTGCAAGGACACACACGGCAGGGGGGTATCAGACACCACCTCCTCCATGAGTAGTAGTCCAGATGGAATTGTCACAGTTCTCAGGGGTCCTTCACCCTTTCCTGTATCCCATACCCTTGAGGGCTGTGATGGCAAGCAGTCAGTAACAGTGGCTCTCCATGGCTTTGATTTTGCTGCGGCAACGAGCCCCTTCAGGTCACTGACACTCCACTCACCATGCACCTCAGAACCTATGTGAGGTTTCTGCATGAACCCAAGCTGAGTGAAAGGGAGCCCTGTGGGGTTTCCATAGGCTTGGAAGGGTTAACAAGCTCCACCTTCTCCCTTCCCCACCCCTGCTGTCGTGTGCATTTTTACTGGCCTCTATCTCAAGTCCTTAAGTCACATCTGCCAATATTATATAATGAGGTAGTTACTTTCCTGACACAGCTGACACAGAGATAAGAGATTTCCCATCATCTGATAGGGGGAGAGAATGCCTAGGTTTGATTAGATTTCTTTCCTAAGACTAGATTCTTTCATCAGTGAACAATTTTGCTGACCTCTTTCCAAAAGACCTAGACAAAGGTTGGCACTTTGGGGTATGCTCACAGGCAATGGCAGGTCAGCTGCTACTGAGGGCCACTCGCAGGACAGGAAAGGGAGACAGACACCATACCCAGGTTGGCACAAAGCTGGGTGCTATGAAGGAAAGAGAATGGCTGAGTTGCAAGACAGCCTCAGGTCATACTCTGAAGTTGGGAGGCAGTGGAGAAAGAGGGGAAGGAGGTGAAAGAAGAGAAAAGGAAGGAGGAGGAAAAGTAGCAGAGAGAGGAATACATGTTCTTCACCCTTTCCGGGCTGTCTGCTTCTAGGTTTGTTCTCTTAAAGATGTCCTGTCTTTATGGAGCCTTGTATCAAGAGATGCAATACACACTTGGCATCTGTTGGTCCTGCCAATCTGCCCACAATGTTTTTATTTCTGGCTCAGAACCTTTCTTGGTCAGGATTCCCCTAGAAGCACATCCTGAGACAGCATACTGACTGCTGGGGGAGCAGAAAAATGTAACAGGGAAGGGAAGACATCCAATGAAATTGTGACAACTTCATCCTTCTGAGCAAGCCTGAGTACTAGTATAGGATAGCACTGAGTTACCCTACTGGAAAAGCAGGGAAATGGTTTCTTTAGCTACTATTTCCCGTTAGTTACTGACTGAGAGCTATTCCTGGGGGACAGTGAGGGTGTTAATTCCTAGCACCTGACCCACCCCAGGTCAGCAGCTGGAGAAAAACCCTAGGCAGAAGGGCCAGGTGCTGCAGTTGAAGCAGGTTGGCATGCATGAAGATGGAAAAGGTAGAGGCAATATTGGTGGGACATCAAGAGCTTTTGTCAAAGTGGCTACAGCATCTGAGTGGCCTGAAAGTGGGCATGGAGTCCCCATCCAGCCAGGAGAAGCAAGACCACAGACCATCTTGGAGCCACTGAGGCCATCCTGAGCTTTTAGTCAGGGCGCAGAAACATCTTTGATTTTGAGAGTCTCCAGCATAACGGAGACACAAGTGAGAAAAAGGAAGAAAGCAGAAAGAGACTAGAAGAAGAGAATGGGGAGGACAAAGAGAAATAAAGCACAAGTATGTAGAGTTTGTGGGCTACAAACAACAAAACCCTCCCGAAACTTGAAGTAGGCCACATAAGGGCTGCTGCTGGTAGGCATTTGGGAAAGTGACACAAAAAACAACCATGGAGGGACAGATTTCTGAGTAGCTGGGGAAAGGGTTCTGGGCAGTGTTCAGCCCAGGACATTCTCTCTGTTTTTGACTAAATCCAAGAAGATCTATTAAAGTCTATTATAAAGAGAGAGCTAAACCTCCAACATATTTATGATGGGACAGTTAGCGATTAAGAATGGAAATTGTTAGAATAAGAATCTCATTTCCATGTGGTTGCGAAGTCTGGGCAGCAGCACTTGAACCCAGAGCAGCACCGAGTGTGACACAGGCCAGCAATGCCTGCCGGACATGGGCCCCTGATGTGTACCTACAGACCCGGCATAACCAGCATGTAATCCCGGAGGCTGATCTGGGCGGTCACTGCCACTAGCTTTTCCTTGTCTCAGGGCCCTAGGAAGTTGGATTTGGTAGCATAAAAAGATATTAAATGGAACACTTCCCATTGCTCCAAAATTTTGGTGAGGAAGCCCTAAAATCAAAGACACAGGTGAGGCATACCAACAACTCTGGAGAGATGTGCTAAATATGTCCATGAGGACTTCTCAGAGGCTAACAAAAATATGTCTAGCAATGATTAACCCTTCCAGACTTATACAGAAAACAAGACATTGAGGGAGACTCTTTAAGAGAGTTGTTGAGGTAGCTTAGCAGGGAGTGCTGTGATATTTCTTTTCCATCACCTCAAACCAAGAGAAGGGACAATGACAAAATTGAGACAAAAAAAAAAAAAAAAGGACTGCTATCTTACAGTCCCAATCAGCTGCAAAACGTGTGGGTCTATATGAGAGAGTTTTGGGAGAAAGTGACATTTGTTCCCTTGGAGTTTGGAGGTGTGTCTGAATACAGAGACTCCCAGCCTTGTCCCCTGCTGAATTTGGAAGGCAAGAGCATGGCGGAAGTCACCCACTAAGGCATGACAAAGAGAGTGAACAGAAAAAGACCAGCTTTAGTGTGAAAAGGAAGCATGATTTTCCTTTGGGATAAGCATACACTGGGGGAGATAATTAGGCCTGAAACGCAGAGCTGGGACTTTCCAGTGAGGGTCACCTGCCAATTTAGAGGTGACAGGAAAAGGCTGTAGGGTGTGTTGTTGGGGAAAGTTGCTAAAAGGGTTACAAAATGACCTCATCTCTTTCTGTCCTTCTGTCCTTCCGCTCTGTCTAGAACAGCAGTTCTCAGCATCAGCTGCATGTTGGAATCACTAATGTTTAATTGGTATTTCAAAAATATAGCAATGAGAGGTCTTACCCTCAACCTAGCTTCTGGAAGTGGGGTCTGGGCACTAGGTTTTTTAAAGAAGCCCCTCTGGTGATTCTTATGTATAGTTAAGGTCTAGAAGATTCAGGAGGATATTAAGCAGAGGCCAACCGTAGCCAACTGTAGTAGAGAGTGGAGGCTAACTTCTGTGACGAGCATGGCTCCAGGCTGACACTGGGGGCCTGACTGTGTGAGGTGGAGACATTCATTCATTCTTTCATGAAACATTTATTGACTCTCTCCTATGTGTTCTGTACTGTGGATACAGCTGTGAACAAAACAGCTAGAACTCCATGACCTTGTGGAACTTCCATTCTAGCAGAGAGGGCTCTCTTGATTGGGGAACACAGGTGAGGCTCAAGGAAACCCCTCTTGGATCTCAGGTAAGTGATGTTGGGGAGCACACAGCAGAGCACTAACAGGCTGCTTGGTTTCATGAAACACATTCACAGCTGATTGTACCCTCACCCAGTTGACCCACATCAGGCTGATGATCATCTTGTGTCCAGGCTGATAAAGCCCTGAAGGCTCTGAGTGGTTGTAGAGTCTGTGACGTGGCATTCACCCAGTTTGTTCTCTCCAGCCTCAGTCCACGAAGATTCGTTGACCCAGTGCAGCACAGAGCAGGTATGTACAACAGTGTGCGTGGGGATGAACCCACAGATGTACAATGATGTTGCTGATGGTGATGATGATGGTGATGATGAGCATCCCTATTTGTAGTTTAGTTTAGTTTAGTGTCTCACCCAAGGGGTCTGCGGCGGAACCAGCCCTTGAACTCAAATCTTCCAATCCTATCCAGGCAGGGTCCTCTCCTGCTTCTCATTTATGGCAGTAGTTAAGCTGACCTTTCTGTGACCAGAGGAAGGAGGTTCTAGGAGACTGCTTTGTGTCCTTCTTTGCCCCAGGCTTAATGACTTGACAGGTCACTTCTACTTGTCTTCCCCAGGATGAGGGGGAGCATTGCACTTTGAGAGGCCGGGATCAGAGGCAACTTTGACCCACAGGCCAAGGCTAATTGTTCTTATCACTACCTCCATCTGTGAAACGTGTCTCTGGTGGGAAGTGTAATTAGAGCATTGTGGAGCCTTGGAGGGCTGATGAAGCTGGGCTAATTGCTGAGAAGATAGCATCAATATGGAACAGCATTTTCCCAGCCCAGCCCTGCCCGTGGGTCCTGAAAGTGTGGAACAGAGAGGGTGGAGGAGCAGTCTGGCTTTGGTGTGCCATCACGCCCACATCGTCCTAGCACGGAAGAGCCTTTAGGTTTGTCTCTGCCCTATTTACAGGAGGCCCTTTATTCGTGTTCCCATTCCCATTTCCTGGATTTTCCCTCCTCTTCCGTCTCTTTTCCTTCTCCTCTTCCCTGGGGTATGCTCATGCCTATAGCCATTACACTAGAGTTCTGAGTGACAGCTGCTCCTTTGGTGACCAGGAGGTGACAGAACACCCAAACCACTCTTCCCAGTCCCAGGGAGCACAGACTCTGTCCTACCCACCTCAGAGCTCTCCAGCACCCCCCACCTTGGGTCCTGTAGTTGGGAAGAGCATGAGCTACATGGAGAAGGGAGCGTGATTACAGTGTTCAAGGGAGCAATAAGAAATATGTGAATACAAAACTAAGTGCAAAAAAAAATGAACAAATATCCTTTTATCTATTGCTTTAAACACTTCCATGGTTGTCTTTTATTGTTAACTAAGTGCCAGGCATTGTGCTACGTGCCCTGCATGTATTGCCTTGTTTAACCCTCACAACAGGCCTATGAGATAGGTCTTATTTTCCAACTTTATACTTGACAAATTGGGGCAAAAAAGTTTTTAACTTCATCAAGCTCACACCACTAGTAAATGCTATATTCTTCCTAAGCCCCTGTGTCTAAACTGGGTGGCCTCAAGGTTGGAAAAACTGCCCTGATATAGAGACTCAAGAATCCAAACCCAGGTGGTTTGCTCAACCCAAGAGTAACAGAAGGAACAAAGCAGCAAACAGACAATTGTCAAATTCAGCCTAGGCAGCAAACAGGGGCAGGTCTAACCAGATTAAGCCAAAGGTATACAAATGGAGCAGCAGACAGGGGGATGGAAAAGAGACCTCAGCCTTGAGGAGGAGAATTCAGAATCTAGGCAGGAATTGGGTCCTCTGCCACTGTCTGAGATGCAGAGCAGGGCCCCTGGCCCAGGGAGGAGGTATGGCCCTACATGAAAATTAAGGAGAGGAAACATAGGCAGAGGCCTATTCTTTGTAGTTGACCAACACAGGAGGAGAAGTGGGTCGCTGTGATGTGATAGGGAATGAAGGACACATGGACGTCCAGAACGATCTCTAGTCCAGTAGTTGCAGAGTCTGTTGGCATAAAAGGGGACCTGGAGCAGAGGGCATGGGAGACACCAGTACCTGACGCTGGACCCCAAACCCAAAGCTGAGTTAGCAACTACATCCTAAGCCCTGCAAAGTGAATCAGTGAAGGCCACTGATAAATGTACTGCTTTATTCTGGATAAGCTCAATGAACTGGGTTATATGGGGACGCCCAGCTTGAGAAGGTGGGGAGGGCAGGATCTGGGGCAATAAGCAGGCTTATGCCTGCAGAGACCCTCCTAAATCCCACCTCATTGCTCCCTAGATGATGATGCCCCTCTGTTCCTGGCAGAACAGGAAGCAAGATTGGAAACAATCTAAATCCACTCCAGACTATCTTGGTTAACACAGGGAAGTCAAAGATTTTTTTTAATTCTTATGGCTTTATTGCCTGAGAATTATAGGCTTCCTTATTTTATGGTGGAATCAGCAAAAAACAAGATAATAGCTCACAGATATTGAGCAGTTACTATATGGCCAGCATAACAAAACCCCATGAGTTGTGTGCCACTGTCATTTGTCCTTTTTACTCATGAGAAAGCTGAGGTTCAGAAAGTTGATAATTAGGTCAAAGTTACACACCTGATGAGTATGAATCCCAGGAATTGAACCCAGGCCAAAGTCTGCACTCGTAACCACTGTGTAATGCTATCATTCTACGGAAGCGGCAAGCCCCAGGCCAGGATCTCATATGTAGCAGGTCACTGGAATTATGTACTGAATGAATGAATCAATGGAAAGATAGGTGGATGTATGCCCAAAAGTATATGTTTCAGACCCTGAAGCCCAGGCAGGTTCAGAGGAGGATTGACTTAAAGTGAAAACTGTGCGTAGGGCTCCCTAAGTCATATCAGAATTCACTGGAGAGTGTCCCAAGATGAGCCCAAAGGACAAATGTCTATCAACTGCCAATGAAATGAGGAACCCCGGCCACTCTCTGTCCTTTCTGTTTCTTGAGTATGATTCTCCTGAGAGAACGTGAGCCCTGTTGTTCTCAGAAATGGCAATGTTATCTTCTTGATGTTTCAAGTCTCATTTTCAGTGTTCTATGATGTTCAATGTGAGTGCTGAAACTGGGAGCCCCTGGTGAGTTTTAGAAGCCAGTTTCTGGTTCCGGAATGGGCAAATCAGTAGAGCAACTCCCTAGATAAAGTTGGGTCTAAGGGGGCCTTTCTTTCTCTGGAGGTGAGATTCTGTGCACAGATAGCATTTCAGGAGTGGTTGGTACCCAGGACTTAGGAGATAAAGAGCAGTGAGATCCAGGTAGTGGCTGAACCCCAGGGAGGCAGAAAATTAGGACCCAGCCCTGAGAAGGGGCTGGGTGAGCACATGCAGGGCTTTGGATTGAGAGGGGTGGAATACCAGCCCGTGTGAGTGCTCCAGGACTTCAGGATGGAGGAAGACGAAGCTCAGTCTTGTGAATTGCTACAACATGGCAGCCCAAAAGGGAAAGAAATGCTTTGAGATGGGTGTGCATGCAGTCAAGAAAGAAAAGTGGTACCCAGGATGGGGTCCAGGTGTCATCAAGTTACAGGATCATGGACAAGGAGGCCAAAGCCAATGGCCCACGTCTTGTCTAGGTTAGGATTACGAGGACCTGCAGGGAGAGAGATGAGGGGCCCAGCTGCCCACTGCTGCATAATCCTGAAGCTTCATAGGAAGAGGAGGGAGCCATCCTCTCTTGTGTGCCCCTCACTGCTCTTTGACTCAGTTCAGAGCATGTGGCAAGCCAGTTCATGCTTCAGGAATTTAGTTCCACTGGAAGAACATTCTTGCTGTTGCCTGTAATGCCCAGGACAGTGTTGCGATACTGCCTCTTGCTAGCTCTCTCCTGGCTTTGGGTCTCTGTTCTCACTGTGGACTGTGTTGGGGGACACTCCTGTTTAATTGGAAAAAGTCACTTCCTTTTTGGAGCCGGAGCTGAAGACAGCTTCCCCCTTATACAGAACATGGCCCTAATACCTCCTCTGATGGCTTTCTCCAGACAGTCCCTGCACATCCCAGGGCCGGCAGCCCAGCTTCTCCTTCTTTAACAAGCTTCCATCAGGACTGTGGGGTACACTCGCATTGCCCGTTGTCTTGCTCTGGGCTGCTTCAGAAGGCAGGTTACCTTTCTTGGTTGTCCTCTCTACCTGACATTCTTTTCCCAGTTTGGCCTTGCTCTCTTTCCCTCCTCTCCCTGTTGTCAAGGAGCCAGAACGCTCCAGGTTCAGGGCAGGATGATAAGAACTAGAGAAAATCACAAGACCTTCCAAGTGTCCCAGAGCCAGATCTTTTGGAATCCTCTTTCCTTTCTTTGATTCACTTTGTTATGCTGATTGGAGACTCTTGGTTTCCCATCCCATGATTCCTCACAACTTATGCAACATTCAGATTATTTGCTTGGAAAAATAACACCTGGTCACGCCTTTCCCTTCCACCCTCTCTTCCACCTCCTCTTCCTCTTCCTCCTCCTGGTGTCCTGATCACCCACACAAGTCCCTTCACCATTCAGAGGGCAAGTCATAATGCCCAGGCCAGGCAACTGTGGGAGTGAAATCCACAATAGGGAGCTAAAGAATTTGCAAGCCTAGGATTTTTGTTTTGTTTTGTTTTACAACTAATCACCCTAGGACTTGATTAGCTGATTTGATAATGCCAATATAATCAGCACAGTAATTACAGACTATGCTATTCAGGTCAGAACACATGCAGGGAAGCAAGGTGTTGGGGCAATTGCTCTACCTGGGACCTGCTCCCGATTCCAAACAATCCAAGGGTTATTCAGTAGGGTTCCTGCTGGGCTACAGACTCCCTGCCTGGTCTAGGATCAGGTTGGGGGGAGGTCCCTTCCCCTTTCTGAGAGTCGGTTTGCAGCTGTAGAGGTAGCTAGTGGCACTGACAGTATCCAAAGTGCCTAGTAGAAGGCCTAATACATTCTATGACTCTGGACTCGTTGTCTCCATAACTCAGCAAGCCCGAATCTTAGCAAAAATGTTCTGTAGTGAGATAGTGCGGACCTTGTAAATCCCTCCTATCTTTGGCATGGCCTTTCATAGGGAGGGATGTGATTAAAGAACATACAGGTTGGGCAATAACACCTGACCAGACCTTACACTGATGCCTTCAGATGCCTTGAATCACCTCAGCATTGAAGGATCTTTGGGCTGCCTCCTAGTCAGTCTGGTTCTTGCTTGATCCACTTTTAAATACTCTCTGGCTGCCCAGACTCTCTCTCTCTCTCTTTTTCTCTCTCCTTCTTTCTCTCTTTCTCTCTCACACACACACTGGTATTCATACACACAGATACACACAGACACAAATACACACAGACACATACACGGACAAAACGCAGACACATACACACAGATATACATAGTCACACAGAAACACTCACAGACACACTTATACTCATCTGATGCACACATACACACATGCTCACATACACCCTAGATGACCTCCTCACATCACCCTCACCACACTCCTCATAGATGGATTTTCTTCACAGTCTAAAAAAGATCGATCATTATGTAAATTATATAACATCCAATCACTATGCTGTACACCTAAAGCTAATATAAAGTAATATTGAATATCAACTGTAATTGAAAATAAATGAGTAAACAGACATTTAGGTAAATATCTAAAATAAATAAATAATAAAGATTGAGAAAAAAGTTCTATTTTTCTCTTCTCACGTTTCCTCCCCTACACACTTCCCCTCTCCTCTTTCTCTCTGCCCACCTAGTTCTGAAGCAGTAGCAGGGAGATGCAGTGGTACCATGTGCCCAGAGCAGAGCTAGAATGTCTGTGGAACCTATTCCCTTGAGAAGCCCTCCCCACTTACAACTCTGCAGGCTCACCCATCCTTGCCCCTTCCAGCCATCTCCTCCCCTCCCATCCTGCCCTAGGTGGAGGGGCCCTTCTTGCTACTACAATAGCCCTTTACCCATGTACCTATGGAAAAATGAGTTGCTTTAGGTTATAATTTCTTGTAAGTGTTGTAAGAGCTCCTCAGAAGAGGGTAACTGATTTTGTAGGTCAGAGAACTGCTAGGATGGCAGATAGAGTGGGAGTGGGCTGGAAGGGAATTAGGGCAGGGAGGGAAGGTTGCTGAAGTGGAGTGACTGGTCAGCTGAGGTGAGGGAGTGTGCTTCTGGCCTGCAGCCTGCAAGGCATTGACACCCTTCCTTCTCAAGAAGAATGGGCGTAGAGATTGTTCACTGCCTCATGGATACCCAGGGCCTGATGGATTTGCCCACTGAGTCCTGAGCCCCAGGAGCATATGTGCTTGATCTGCATTTTCTTACATGTCCCTGCCAACCCCAGGCCTCCCTGCCCTAAGGGCCATCTCCTCTGCCACCAGCTCTCTGCCTGGACTGCCCTCCCCTCACCGAGGCTGACTACTCAGGACCAAAGGGTTTTCTCTTTGTCAGCAGGTGCTAAGCACAGAGCCAAGGTTAAGGTTTTTTGCCTTTAGGAACATATTTGCTTTGTGATAAAGCCTCCATGGAGACACAATGCCCTAACTCAAAGGCTATTCCAGTGGGGGAAATTCCAAATTTGGAATCCACAAGCATTTATAGGGTACCTACTGTGATATGAGCCCTGGACCGAGAACACCATTATTTCACTTCAGCAAACCTATCAGATGAGTCTAATTGTCCCCATTTTAAGATGAAGAAGCCCAAACTCAAAAACAAATTAAATGAATTATGTAAGGATACAGAGCTGGCAAGTGGGAGAGACAGGATTAAAGCTTGTGTCTGTCTGACTCCAAGTCAGAAGTTCCACCTGCTTCCCCTTCCACACACAGCAGTTGGAGCTCTCTCCCCCAGCCCGGCCAGGCCCCAGCTTCCTGCCACCCTCTATGTGAGTCTAGGGTACTCTCAAGTGATGGAGGCTAAGGCTTTGATTCAGCTTCAGCAAAAGCAGATGTAGCACCCACTACACGCTGGTCTCCTTTCTCTCTCATGCTATGCTTCATGTGATGCTTACGACATCACTTCAATGGATCCATTCTAGCTGGGCTTTTCAAAGTGGGTGTGTAGCGGTGGGCAGAGGAGACATAATGCCACAGGGAAGCATCCTACATTTTCCTAGCCAGTTAATTTTAAATATTGTTTTATACAAATTATATACAGATATATATTTTGATATATACATATGCATATTTTGTATATACACTTATATTTGTGTAAATAATATGTTTATAATATAACTATATTATGATATAATGAGATTATTTTATATAAAATATAATATACTGGTTATAATATAATATATTGTGATATAATTACATTATATTGTTTGCATATAAATATTGATACATATAAGCAATATAGAATATATTTAAATAGATGAAATATAAATATATAAACTATATATTATAAATACTCATATTTATAATAATACATATAAATATACATATTTATCAAAAAATCTAAATAAACAATGAAGTAGACAGAAAAGTGAACTTGACCATGGTAGACAGAATTCTGAGATGTCCCCTAAGATTTTCTGGCCCAGATGTATGTGCCCTGAATAATCCCCAGAACTCTGAATATGATACATTTTACTCCTGGGTTTGGATTATGTTATGTTATGTGGCACAGTGGACCTTAAGATAGGGAGAGGATCTGGGTGGGCCTGACATAACCACCTGAGCCCTTTAAAAGCAAAGCATTTTCTTTGACCAGAAGCAGAAGGAGATGTTGGAGAGATTCCAAGCAGGAGAAGGATTCTGTGTGCAGGGGTGGGGGTTTTCTCCTTTGCTGAGGTGCAGGGGGCCACATGGCAAGGAGCTGAGAGTGGCCTCTAGTCTAAGGGGAGTAGCTGGTCTGCAGCTGGCAAGCCAGAAGGGACTTAGTCCTTCAACCACAAGGAACTGAATCCTGTTAACACTCAGGGGAGCTTTCCCCAGTCAAGCCTCTGACTGAGGACACAAACAGCTGACACCATCATTTCATTATGAGACTGAGCAGAGGACTTAGCCATTTTTAAGACACTACATTTCTGGTAATTTGTTATATGGCAATAGAAAAATAATACATTGACTTTTTAGAGTAAGAAATATTTCATATTAACGTTTGGCTTGCTGTGAGCTCTCTGGGTCCATCTTCCATGACCCTGTGGGATTTCGTGTTTATGCCCCCACAGGGAAAAACTTCAGGAGGAAAGCGTGAGAAGGGCTGGATTACAGATATGCATCTTAAACAAATGTTTATTGAATGTCTGCTCTCTGTGGGGTATTAGGCTGAGGCCATAGTGATAAATAAGACAGGTGAAATTCTCTGCTTTCATGTAAAGTTATAGCCTAGAGAGGAGACTGATCATAAATAAGGGAACAAATAAACGAACAGGGTATTTTCAGGAGCGTAAGTGCTGTGCAGACAATAAAAGAGGGTGAGGTGAAGTTGTGACTGGGTGGGGCGGGGCCATTGTTGAGGCATTAGCTGGATGGTAAGGGAAGGCCTCTGAGGGGGTGGCATTTCAGCTGAGACCTGAGTAACAAGCAGCAGGAAAATGAGCCAGCCATGCAGGGTTAGAAATATTCACTCCAGGAGTTAGTTGTGAGCCTTCCTAAGGTGGTACTTTCAATCAGGAAGTTTAACATTGAGACAATATAATTATATAGTCCATATTCACATTCTTCCCATCGTCCCAATAATGACCTTTGAACATTTTTTAAAATGTGGCATTTGGTTGTTAAATCCCTTTAATCTTGTATTGTTTCTCAGCCTTTCTTTGTCTTTTATGATGTTGATATATTTGGAGAGCGCAGGCTAGACTCTCCCTCAGTTTGGGTTTGTCTGATGTTTCCTCCTGATTAGATCTGGGCTCTGTATTCCAGGCAGGAATACTTCCTGAGTGATGCTGTATGCCTTTTGCTGCGTCTCATCAGGAGGCACGTGATGTCAGTTTGCCCTGTGACGAGTTCACGTGCTGATTTGTGCGTCATGTTGAACCATAAAAACATCCTGTCACATAATACTGTGTGAAAACATACTTTTCCCACCTCGTAATTTTTTTTAGTCAAGAGCACATTGTCCAATAGAGATGTGCTGGAAGCCACATGTTAATTTTAAATTTTCTAATGGCCACATTTAAAAAGTAAGAAAAATCAGGTCAAATTAACTTTTAAAAAATATTTTATTTAACCCAGCCTATCCAAAATATTATCCTTTCAACATACAGTCAATATAAAAAATTGCCGAAGGAATAATTTCAGTTCTTTTTTTCTTCTAAGTCCTCAAAACTTCAGTGTATATGTTCGGCTTGTAACACATCTTAATTCAGACTAGCCACATGTCCACTGTTGAGTAGCCACATGTCACTAGCAGCTGCCATACTGGACAGCACAGTCTCGAACTCGCTTTTCGATGTGCAGTCGATGCACCATAATTTACTCAAACAACCCCCACTGCTGAAAGTTACGGTTGTTTTTTAAAATTTGTCATCATAAATAATGATACAAATAAAATCTGTGCGTCTAATTATTTTCTCAGGATACACTCCTTGGGGTGGAATTGATTTATCAAGGTAACCAAAGTTGTGACAGTTTTGAAGCTCTGCGTGTTGCCGAATTGCTTTCCAAGAAGGTTGTGTGAATTTTCATTTGCACCCACAAGATATAAGATTCCCATACTTTCATCAATACAGGGCTTTGTAAAAGGAACAACTGTCATTTTCATAGGTGAAAATTGGTATATTCCTATTGTTTTGATTTGTAGCTTCTAGTTATTAATAATTATATGCTTACTGGCCTTGGTGGTCCTGCCTTCTTTTAGTTTTCCATTAACTTTTACCCATTAGTGTTAGTGAAAGGACACCCAATGTCCGTGAACAGCACTGTAGTGGGATCTGCAGTAAGAAGTGCTGAAGTTGCAACTGACCCCCTAATTTCAATATGGGACAAGGAGCTCAGGGTGGCAGAAGCCACGTAGCAGCCGTGAATTACCAGAGGCAAAGATGGCATGGTTGCCACAATCGGCATCAAAGCTGGAATTTTAGTCAGAAGAATCTTAACCAAGGAAAACCCTAAGGCACGTAAGATGATTAGGCAGACAAGAGGAACTGCCCTGTGGAGGTCCTTCCACCTCTTCCCCAGTCATCGCCTGCCTTTTCAGCAGGTTTGTAAACACAGCCACCATTGCGGCAAAGACGGAGGCCATGAGGGAGTCAGCAAAATAGATTCACTCTTACCAAGGCTACTGGCCACTGCTAAGTAGTCAACTGGCCAGTAACCGCGACCAACCTTGAACTGCCAATATGACACTCTAGTTGGTCACACTGGATTCCTTCTGCCATGGAGGAAGTAGCGGTTTGTCCTAAGTGTAACAGGTACTTTTTCTAGATTTGGATTTGCTTCCCTCCTCACCACACAAAAACAACAGAGGACGGAACTCTTAACTTAAAGCAAATAAAGCTACCTTAAACCATGACCCATTCTAAAAGTTCAAGAAAATTAATTTCACATTAAAATGAGCATTCCCAAATAACTGAGATCAAATATGAGTAAGAAATTACTATAAGAAAAAAGAGAATAAGAACCAAGCTATTATTTCAACAGATAATAAAAGAATTCTACAATGATGTGCCCACAGAAAAGATTGAAACCATAACTTTCTATTTCAAAATTAGCTAAGAGATGAAAAACTATTCAAGACATGAAAAAACAACATAAATTATAATTCAAAAACCTCAAAAATAAGGGGACAATACTCAAAGAAATAAAATAAATAGAAGAAAAATAGTATTAGAAATGAAGAATAATGTAGAGGGAACAACAAAAAAAGGATATCCAAAGCAGGTAATTTTAAAAATCATATTGGAATTAAGAGAGATAAAAAGAATTAGAGCCCTGGCTGGTGTGGCTCAGTGGATTGGGTGCCAGCCTGTGAACCAAAAGGTCGCCGATTCGATTCCCAGTCGGGACACATGCCTGGGTTGCAGGCCAGGTTCCTGGTTAGAGGGGTGCAAGAGGCAGCCAATTGATGTATCTCTCACACATCAATGTTTCTCTCCCTCTCTTCCCTTCTCTCTAAAAATAAATAAAATCTTAAAAAGAAAGAATTAGAAAGTAGCAAATATTTGAAGATAGATTTAGAAGATTTAACATACAGGTAGTAGGAATCCCTGAGTAAGAAAACAAGAGTGTACAACAAATATTGACCCTGGCCGGTGTGGCTCAGTGGATTGAGTACCAGCCTGTGAACCAAAGGATCACCAGTTAGAATCCCAGTCTAAGGCACATGCCTGGGTTGTAGGCCAGGTCCCCAGTAAGGGCACATGCCTGGGGTACACGAGAGGCAACCACACACTGATGTTTCTCTCCCTCTCTTTCTCCCTCCCTTCCCCTCTGTCTAAAAATAAATAAAATATTTAAAAAAACAAATATTGAAAACAATAACACAATTAAACTTTCCTTTAAAAAGACATAAAACATATTGAAAAGTACACCCCATATGAAAGAACATTGACCTAGAACAAACATCACCAAGATATATTCTAATAATTAGTGGCTTTTAGAAAAAAAGAAAATTATTTTGGCATTTAATAAAAACTAATATTATCACCAGACTTTTCAACAGTAATGCTTTGTACCAGAAGAAAATGAAGTAATCTATGTAAGACAGCCAAGCAAAGAAAATGTGAGCCATATGTCCAGGAAGATCTAGAACAGTTAGGGGGAAATTGCCCCCCAATTGTTACCTCTCCATGGTAACATCCTCCACTTTTGTAATTTTGGAGTTCCCTGCCCTGAAATGAACAACATTCAAAAGTCCCACCCATGTACCCTAGGACTCCCAGTCTTCTGTCGTTTGGACTTTCCATAGCTAACTGAGGACCACCACTGTGATAGTTACCTCTGCCTCTCCCTCCAGATCCATTCTCTACCCTTCCCCTCTCTGCTGTGTGATCAGGAGGTTGTCATGTGTGAGCTGTATCAGGGGGCTTCCTTGTTCTCTAGCCTCCTGTTGGGTAATGTCAATGGCAAGTACTGGTGGGAGATGGGAAGAAGGGAGAACATGACATCAGGCAATTTATTTCCCTGGACCCCTCCCTTCTGAGTTGTTGTGGGTTGGCTATATCCCTCTAAGAGACCACAGCTCCTACACGCAGCTCTCCCAAAATAGCTACCTTCTGTGGCTTCCTGTAATGACTCCATCCTCATACCCTTTCTGGCCCAGGGGAGGTAATAGTTTCCAGCAGTTGCTACCCCAAGTTACTCCTTACTGGTTTCCTTCAGTCTTTCTCACACCTTCATAAATAATCTCATTAAACTTCCCTTGAGTACTCAGTGTGAATTTGTCAGCCATCTCCTACAAGGATGCTGAATGACACAGCCAGACAGTAAAGACCTTGACTTGAAAAAGAAAGGCCAATATTTACCAAAAAACTTACTTCAAAGAAAACACATACTTTAAAAAACAGAAAGAAACAAATTTTGACAAAACTTCAACTAGTATTGTTGGAAAAATTTTGAGGCAATATTACATCTATAAAATAATTACTTTAAAAAAAGATGCAATAAAGAAAAAAAACAGAGAGAAAGTGATTTGGGAATTGAAAAAAAAAAACAACTTGGTTACCAAGACAAAATTCAAAAAAAGTTTAGATGATAAAAGTCTAGGAAAAATCTCTTAAATGTAAGAAATATAAAAGTATAGCAAGTATGAAGGAAATCGGAAAAGACATAGACTCAATCCAGATGCTCCAATGTCCACGTAGTAGAAATAATAGAGAGACCAGGAAAAAAACAAGGGGGAGAGAATATTGATTAATTGAAATGGAACATGAGCATTTTTCCAGTAAAAGAAAGTCATGAGACTTAGAATTCTAGAAAGGCTCTATGAGCTCTGAATGAGATGAAAGCCAAAAATCTAAGACATTCAAAACTTCTGAAGAAATGAAACAACCATGGACAAAGGAATAAAAGCAAAAGGCTTCTCATCAGCAACAGAGGATGCTAGAAGATAACGGTATTAGCATTTGGTAAAAAGCTATGTATTATTTTGCAGAGGATAGTACAATTCCCATCCCCTCCCAACAGCTTGAGAAAGTTGATGGCAAAAACATACCAAAAACTTAACTTGCCGTCTTTCCTGACACACTTGCTCCTTTTCCGGAGGACCCATCCTGATGAAAGGCATCACTTTCCATCTCGGTACCCAAGCCAGAGTCATTCAGGGCACCTCCCTCAACTCTACTATCCAAAGAGACACCAATTCCTATAACTTCTACCTCCTAAAAATCTCTCCAGTCAGAGGCTCTTCACCACTCCAGCTCAGCCTTTCTGCTCTGGAGTGTTGCAGTTAAAGGGGTCCTTGCCTCCAGCTTCCCCCTCAGCAAGCCATCCTCAACTCTGCAACCAGAGTGAACTTTCTTAAACTCAAATATCACCACGTTGCTCCCCTGCTCACAAACTTTCAATGGTTCTCTTCAGCTTTAAGGTAAGGTTTGCAATCTTTGGTTTAATTCACAAGACTCTTCATGATCCGCTCAGACCAGCCTCTGCAACCTCTTTGTGCTACTTCAGTCTCTCCGTCTCCTTGACGGAGCTCCTAGAAGTTTTCTGGACACATCGTGTTGCTCCATGCCTTGGTGCGTTTGCAAATTTGGCTTTCTCTTCCCAGGAGGCTCATTCTCCTATGTCGTTTAGGTACACCCTTCAAAACTCAACTAGAGCAGCACCTTGTCTGCGAGGCTTTCCTTGCTTTGCCCCTGCTCTGATCCCTGCCTCTAGGCAAAGCCCACAGTCTCCATCTGTCTGTGACGGGAATTTGAGCAAAAAAGCAAAACCTTATTAAGTGCCTACTATGTGCCAAGAATTGCGGTGGGGACATAGAGTTTACACAGGTTCCCTTAAAAACTTACGGGAACCGGAAAGACGGAGTTGTTGAAGTAAAGATTTGGCTGTTGGAATGCAGAGGTGGAAGCCTGGAAAAATAAAAAAAAATGTGAGGGTTGAGCTGACCTTTAAAAAATGTTTTGGTAAATTTGGAACAGGAAGAGGCTGGAGAAGTTGGCAAGATCTGTAAGACAGGGAAGTTAAGACTATGCTATCGGCAATCATTATAAATGCCTGGTATTTATTAGACCTGGTATTTATTATTCTTCCTTCCACACTCAAGCAGACCTCCCAAATCAGTGACAGAAGCCCAAACACAGACTCAGAACTCACAAGCATACAAGTGCTCCAGACAGCGACCTTTGACCACAGTTTCTTCACCAGATGCCGCTCACCAAATCCCTTATCAGATTCACGTTTAAGAATGGATCCCCTTGACAGCCACCATGAAGGTAAAGTCCCTATAAGCCATGGGCCTTTGGTTGGCCTCAGTCTTAAAACGCTACCTTGGACATCTGGAATGTAAATCGTAAAGAGCTGCGATGACAAAAAACTAAGTAGACACTTCTCCAAAGAGGACACACAGATGGCCAAAAGACATGTGACAAGATGCTCAGTGTCACTAATCATCAGAGAAATACCAGTTAAAATCAATGAAATATCACCTCAAACCTGTCAGAATGTCTATCATCAATAACTCAACAAACAACAAGTACTGGCGAGGATGTGGAGAAAAGGGAACCCTCGTGCACTGTTGGTGGGAATGCACATTGGTGCAGCCACTGTGGAAAACAGTATGGAGTTTCCTCAAAAAATGAAAAACGGAGCTGCGTTATGACCCAGGGATTCAATTTCTGGGTGTGTATCTAAAGAAACCCAAAACACTCATTCAAAAGAATATGTGCACCTACTATGTTCATTGCAGTGTAACTTACGATAGCCTAGATTTGGAAGCAACCCAGGTGTCCCTCATTAGATAAGTGGATAAACAAGCTGTGGTAAATTTGTACAATGGAATACTACTCGGCTATAAAAAAAAGAAGGAAATCTTACCTTTGTAACAGCATGGATGGACCTGGCGAACATTATTGCTAAGTGAAATAAGCCAGTTAGAGAAAGACAAATACCATATGATTTCACTTATATGTGGAATCTACTGAACAAAATAAACAAAACAGAAACAGACTCATGGGTACAGAGAACAGTTGTCAGAAAGGAGGGCAGTTGGGGGCTGAATGAAAAAGGCGAAGGGATTGAGCAAACAAATAGACTCATAGTCTCAGACAACAGTATGGTGATCACTAGAGGGGAAGGGGGAGGGGTTAGGTAGAAGAGGGTAAAGGCGGATAAGTGGTGACTTTGGGTGGTGAAAATACAATACTATATATAGACAATGTATTGTAGAATTGTACACTTGAAACCTATATAATTTTATTAACCAATGTCACCCCCAATAAATTCCATAAAAATTTTAAAAAGGAAAAGAAAAAAAACAGCTGCTGTGACCCTCACTGCAGACGGATGGCTGCTGCAAAGGGACTGTGAGCCCCAGTCTCCTATTGTGCCTCGTTACTGATCATCTGTGTCTCAAGATGGATTTATTTTTCTTAGGATCAAGGAGGATGAGCATTATTCATTTTGCCAGGTTACATGGGCTGATCTACCATAGTTAAGCAAGTCAAAGGTGCAAAATGATCTGTCTGGACAGCGAGACTGTTAAAAGGGAACCTAAGCTAAGATACCAGTGGCCAGTGGGACTTGTACAAAAAGTCAGAGGGCACGTTCTTGCTGACCCTCTGATCTCCTTTTCAGCTACCACCATGCGCTCTTTGAGATCCAATGAGAACTGTTTCTCTTGGTGTGACTTACACGCAGTGTAAGGTTCGTTTCCCTGTCTTGCAGGGTGAGGACGGAGAGCAGAGATTACTTCTCACAGCCTTCTCACCTGACTGCTTTCCTCCTAAAGAACCCAAAAAGGGACTTACAAAACCTGAGTAGATTTCTCCTCTGCCCTAATGAGAGAAAATAATAGGGTTAGAGGGTTAAACCATTGCCCTTCAGCCATCAGAGCTGGTGCCTGGCAGGACCTTGACACTGTATAGAAACATATTTATTCCAATAGGTCCCTTTCTAACTTAGGGTTTTATTTTTAAACATTTGTCTTTTTATTCGTGGGATGTGTATATTAAGACAACTTACCCTCCTGGGATGAGCAGCGTCATTCCTTAATGGTCACACTGGCTGCCAATGTAATGTGGGATTTCTTTTCGTACCTACTATTGCCTCCCAAGATCTGTCCTTTTTCCCTTCTTCCTTACGTTAGGGGCCCACAGACTTTTTCTATACAGGGCCAGATCATAAGTGTTTTTGGTTTTGTGGCCATATGATATGTTGTGCCTACTTAATTCTCTGTTGTCGTAAAAGCAACCATGAAGATTATGTAAATTAATGGGTGTGGCTGTGTTCTAACAAGACTTTATCCACAAAAACAAGCATCAGACATGGACAACAGTGTGGTGACTGCATGAGGGGGTGTGTATAAGAGGGTTAAATGGTAATGGAGAAAAGAGAAAAAAAACAAGCATCAGGCCAGATTTTTGGCCAGTGGGCCCTTCTTCGCCAGCCGCCTGCCTTACAACGTTCTGTGCAACAGACACTCTTGCCCCTGTAAGTAGTGATGGCCAACGAGACATCAGTAGACTACTGTGATGGACTTTCGGAAAAGCTTCTGTTTTCCTAACAAAGTTGTCACCACTTGCTCTTTCCTTTTCCGGTTTCTCCCTTTTTTAAACACGAGCATGAAGCCTGGGGGGGCAGCAGCCGTCTTGTAACAGTGCGGTGACAAGCATGAGGATGAAGGCCCACATCTAAGAAAACTTGTCCCTGACAGTGTTATGGCCCTGGCTCAGCCCTGGGCTCTCTACCCAATGACTTCCCTATTCCTGTAAGCCACTGTTGGTCAGGTTTTCTATTCTTGTAACTGAGAATTCTTGTAACACTCCTAATAGATATGCAAATAAAAGCAATATGTGCACACTGTAGAAAATTTAGAAGATACAGAAAAGCTAAAAGGAAGGAAATTATGCACAATCTCAACACCACTCCCACGCCCGTCCCCACACTCTAAACAATTTCACAGAACGAGGAAGACGTTCTCCACTACTCTCAAAGTGACCTTGTTTGGACTATTGCAAGGCAACTCTGGTTACACTTTCGGGTACAAAAATGAGTTTGACTAGCTCACTTCATCTCCTGGCAAAAGCCGTGGATGCTGCAAACCAAGGTTTTTATAGCACTGGGGCAATAGTTCTTGACACATGTGACCCTATCATAAATCTTTAAGAGGGGGCAGCTTTTGATAACTAAGTAAACCTTTCAGATCTGAAATTCTACCTCAGGATCAAACTCACACCCTTCTCTGTCAAACATAAGCACAGTCCTCCCTGTCATAAGGCGAGTTGCCTCTGGATACAGGAGACCAATACACTGAAGAAACCAAGTAGAGAGTCTGGAAACTAAAGCACAGATGAAAGGAGTCTAGTACAATACAACAGAGGGGAGAGCACAAATATGCGCAGAAAGGACAGAGTAGTCAGCAAATGGGGTGGGGCAATTGGATGTCTAGATGTAAAAGAAAATTCTATTTCTACTTCACCCTCTATGTAACGTAATTTTCTAGAAGAATTAAAGACCCGATGTAAAACATAAGCCTTTAAATCTATTAAAAGAAAGTATATGATAATATCTTTATGTCCTTGGTATGGGAAGAATTTCTTGACAAGATCTCCTATGAAGAAAAAAGTTATATATTGGCTATATTCAAGTGAAAAACTTTGGTTTATCAGAAGATATCGTTTCTAAAATATGAAAAGATAAGATACACGATGGAAGAAATATTTGCACATATATAACTTACAAAGTAGCTGTATTTCAAATATATAAAGAAGATCTATAACTTAAAAGGAAAAGACAGTAACCCAACAGAGAAATGGGAAAAAATACAAACAAGTAATGCACAGAAAGAGAAAAACGGAGTGGAGCAGAAACATATGAAAGATGCTCACCCTCACTATCAATCAGGCCAATGCAAATAAAAACAAGTTACAAGTTTTCACTCATTGGTGTAGCAAAGAATTCAGAAATACAAGAGATGGCAATGCTCTGGGAAAGCAGGGAGTCTGTTGGTGGGAAGATGTATTGGTAGAGCTGTTTTTGGAGAGTCAATCATAATGAAACATGTATTGAATAACTGGACTCCACAGGGTACAGGCAAAGACCAGCTTTCATTTTTCCCCATGCTTCCTCATGAACCTGCTCTACCAAACAGTTCTTTCTCTGCTCACAGTAGCTTCAAACACTATGAGATACCAATAATAAGTCTAATATTATAGACTGGCTGTATCCCCACCCCAGGTTTGCATGCGGAAGTCCTAACCCCCAGTGTGACTGTCTCTAGAAACAGGGCCTTCAGGAGTTAAAGTTAAGTAAGTCGTAAGGGCTAGGGCCCTAAACCAATGAGACTCTGGCCTTATAAAAAGAGAAAGACCTCTTTCTTTCTACTTGTAATACATTTTCTTATTGTGAGAACATATAGGAGAATTCTTTAAATAATTTGGAATTAAAAAGTATTTTTTAATCGGGACACAGACACTAAAATCTGTGAAGGAAAAAGACTGACATAATTGATCGTGTGCATTGAACACTCCACATGACTGACCCCATCAAAGTGAAAACAGAAGCAGCACAAGGGAAGACAATATTTGTAAGGTATGAAAAAGATCAATGGACTACAATCCATAGCCCCAAGGAGATCCACAAGTCAATAAGAAAGAAAAAGAAAAATCTCCAATAGAAAAATGACTAAAGGATATAGAAAGGCATTTCACAGAAGAAAAATTGTGATGAACGATAAACATGGTAAGGTGATCAACTACTCTGGTAATCAAGGCAGTAAACATGAAAGCAGTTTACCAAATTGGCAAAATTTAAAGAATGATAACAATATTCATTTTGACGAGAAAGTCGGTATTGTCTACAGCCATATCATCTTGAATGTGCCTGATTTCATCTGATCTTGGAAGCTAAGCAGTGTCAGGCCTGGTTAGTACTTGGGTGGGAGAAAGCAGGTATGGATGGAAATGTAAATTGGTGTGGTCTTGTTGGAAGACAGTTTGCTAGCATCTACCCACGTTTTAAAGGTGCCTATACTTGAAAGGGCCTGTGTACACCAAGTTATCTATCCAAAAGCTGCGCACACAGCGCTCCACAAAAATGTATAAAGGTGGTCATTGTAGCACTGTTTGTCATTGCAAAAGATGGAAATAACTAAATATTAATTTTAACACTCAGAGGAAAGAATCAATAAATGATGGTACATGCAAATTATGAAACACCGTCCTGGCTGGCATGGCTCAGTTGGTTAGGCATCTTCCTGGGAAGTGAAGGGTCATCGGTTCAATTCCCGGTGGTTAGGGCACATGCCTGGGTTGCGGACCTGGTCCCTGGGTGGGGAGCGTGAGAGAGGCAACTGATGTTTCTCTCTTGCATCCCTGTTTCGCTCCCTCTCTGTCTCCCTCCCTTCCCCTCTGAATAAACAACAAACAAATAATAGGCTTAGCAATTTTTTTACTATTTGAAATCGAAATTCAACTCGTAGTTTCTAGCATGTCATAATTTAATTGGTAATTTTCCTTCCTGAGATATACAGAAAATCATAGTATTTTTAAAACTCGATGCATCTTAGAGTCCATACAGCCTAGGTAGGTAGATAGATAAGTGGATAAGTAGATAGGAGACTAAAAAGATAAGCACCAAAATGTTAGCAGCACTTAACCTTTACTTCTATTTAATTTTGTATTGTTTGAACTTTTTACAATGAGAAAGTGTTCATGAACTAGTTGTGCAAACGTCTTTTGAATTAAATTATCCTGTTTAATCTTTATTACCTTAAGTCCTGTCTTGTTTTCTTTTGTTTGCCTTTGCCTATTGTACCCCTACCTCATCCATGCATTTTCAACCTTGCAGTATCACTCTTAAGTCATCTTCAGTAAGCAGTAGATTGCTTTGTTGTTTTTGCCCCAGCCTGAGTCTTTGCCTGCTTTTAAAGGGGTTTAAAAGTGTTGACATTTGTTGACATAACTGTCTTGCTTGGTGTTATTTCTGTCATCTCGCTTAATGCCTTACATTTTCTTTGTATACTTTCTATTTTGTCTTTTGCTATACGGATAGTTTTTTGTTTGCTTTTATTGCCTGTAATGATTTGGAAAGGAGACTTTCTGCTTTAAAATCTATGAGTGGTGACTAAATTATGAAGTAATTCTTAAATTCAAATGTATCAGCCAGGGATTCAGTCAAGAGAACATTTATCTAGGATTCCAGGAATTAAGGGTTTAATGCAGAAACTAGGGCTTTTACTACTTTGGGAGAGCAGGGCTTTGAAGGTCAGCAAAGTCACCAAGATCTGAGCCAGAAGGTCTGAAGCAGGTGATTCTTGGGACTCCCTGGGGACCACTGTGAAGTCTTGAATTACCTACTTTTGTGATCACAAGTGTCTCAGGAGAGCAATGACTTCTTCCAGAGCCGTGCGGGGAAGGTTATTCTAGGGAAGGTAGTTCCTGGCTTCTTTGCAGTCGTGCAGTGCAATAGCAAGTTGATAATAGACAACCAGAAGAGCATGTTTATTGCTGTTTTAAAAAATAAACATTAGGTTTTCACTTCTCTTTATATGAAATGAGGAATCAAGTATTCTCCCTCATCTACTTTTCCCCTTTTCCAGCAATTTTAACTGAACCATTTAAAATACAATGATCCATTTTTTTGAAGACAGATTCATAGATGGAGAGCAGGATGACAACTAGTTGTGGGGGAAACTAGGGGGTGGACAGGTTGCACAAAAGGAAAAAGGATTGTGAACGTAGACAACAGTGTGTTGATAGCTGGGGGGAAAGAAGTGTAAGGGGACTAAATGGCAATGGGAAAAAAAAGATAAAAGTAAATAAAATATAATTATCCATTTTAGTACTTTTCAGTATTCAGGTCCCCATAAGCACATATATAATTGCATGTGTGTGCACATGCGCATGAGCATGGGTATGTAACTGGTTTCGGTGCTTATTTCCAGTTCTCCCGTCCTACTTGTCCTGAGGCCTTACTCGGGACCCATTTCATAAAGTTATGGTGAACATTCTGAGGAAACTTTCAGGAAGAGTGAATGAGATGTACTTTTCTTAGTTCTTGCATTCCTGAGAATCTACTTCTGTTGTTCTGTCACATAGGTAACAATTTTCCTGGATTTATAGGTAGTAATCTCATCTCTGCATATCTTTGCAGACATTTTTCCATCAGCCTTTGCACTCATTTTTGTGAAGGGAAGGCCTAAGGAAGGCCAATATCTTGTTCCCTTTTTGTCAGTAGCCTCTTTCTTTTGTACAAGATTAAATCATTCTTTCTGTTAAAAATCTTTTTAGTTGCCAATATCTTTGTAGCTGTTGATTATTTTGAATCAAGCACATTGAATGCACACTCAATTGGGTTAATTTTTGTTTGTAAAGTCAATAATATTTTCCTTTATTTCTGCTTCAGTTTTCCTTCCTCAATAGTATTAATTAATAAGGTAGATCTTGGGACCTGTTTTTCATCCTGGCCTTTTTTTTTAT